>JZKD02S0442108.1:21699-49192 GCA_000966675.3 Picea glauca | reverse complement strand
TTAATATTACTAACACTAAATTTCCTCAAACCTAGGATGTACCTCTTTATTTTAACCTATTATTAGCATATCATTAATATTCTCCCTCAATACTAGGGTTTCATCATTAATTTAATCTTAGTCTAGCCCTTAATCAACTTAAAATTAATATTATTTTTTACTAAAACCTCTGGTCAACTTTTCAGTCAACCCTATTTTTAGCCTTTTTTGAACATAAAATAATTTTAGCCTTAATAATTTTGAACCTAATTCTAGCCTATTTTATTAACCTTATTTAAATATTAATAATTTAAACCTAAAATTAGCTTATAATTAAACCAACTTAAGATTAATATTATTTCCCTMAAACCTAGRATTTACCTCTTTATTTTAACCYATAATTAACAKAGCATTAWTATTGACAAAAACTAACATTAACTTAAGATTTTATGAACTCCCTCAATACTAGGGTTTCATCAYTAATTTAACCTTAATCTAGCCCTTAATCAACATAAAAATTAATATTAWTTTTACTAAAACCTCTGGTCAACCCTAATTTTCTCCTAAAACGAGGGTTTCACTCAGCCAAACGTATCTCTTTCACCCGCCTCATCACTATTTAATAAAGGCTCTTCTCTTACTATTTTTCTCTGACTTTTTTGTCCTAATGATGGATCCTACTATGGATCCGAAACGTCGACAACAAGATGTCATCAACACTGTGGATTTTCCGACAAATTCTGAACATAATTTTCACCATGGAAACTTAAATGAACAGATCACCAAATATTTCAAAATTTTGGAAAATTTTGCGAAGACTCGCCTATTCCTTTTCATTTAAAAATTTGAATCCTTGGTCCAAGCCTCTTAATTATTTGTTTAAAGTCATTGAATCTAATTTTATAACTCTGAATGACCTCTTATAAGTTTTTCTTATGTTTTATAAATTGTGTCATACATCCAAACCACATGCTGAGAAAATTAAGTCTCGAAAGTTAAATTTGTTATGTTCAAAATAATCTTGAACTAAGTGTCAAACATCTTTCAATCTTGAGAGTTATGTTACTTTATTTTTAATGGCCCATTTACAATTCCTAGGTGCTTATGTTAAATATCGAACTCATGACAGATTTTAAGCCAATAATTAATTTATATTTCTGATGATATAATCCAAAGCCTAGCCATATGCCCAAGTGTCGAGCAATTAATTTTGTAGGAGGTGATGCAATGAACTATAGAGAATGGTATGTTTTCCTTGGCCGGAAATCATTACTCGATTTATAAATTGTCATGCAGTGATCCAACGAAGGCATAGACTCAACAGCTCATCGAAAGAATATCTAATGGCCCAGATGAACATGGCCCCCAACAACTCCATGAAGAATAAAACAAGGAGGGTTTGTAGTCCATGTAAGGAGGTTTTAAGATGTGTGACATGGAAAGCAAAGAAGGGAGCACAACCCCTCCCTTAGTGGTTTTTAAAACCACATATTGAACCCCCATGAACACATAGGGGTGTCCAAGAAGTAAATTTTGGGCACGATTTTTGAACCACTTGAGAAGAATCAAAATGTTACAAGTAAAATCTCTCTATGGCTAGGGTGAACCACAAAAAACAGGTATGACTGTAGAAATTGACTCAATTCCAACATATGTTATACAAACTAATGTGCAAGAGAGGTAAGAAAGAGGCCTACCTCATCCAAATGTTTGATGATGTCCACCTTTGAGCACTTTGACCCAAAGCTTTATACCTGCAACAAGTTCTCAACAAACAAACAAACAAAGCATATAGTGGTAATATAAAAGGTTAGCACATTAGATAGAATAATACATTAATATACAAAACAAACATGTCCATGGATCATAATACATATATTTGCAAGATATCAATTGGACAGGAAAGGAGTATTTCTATTAATAAATGATGAGCAGAAGTGGAAATATTATAGACTTTTGTGTCGGCACGGTTTGGAACTAAGAAACCAAGTTCCTTCCAACTGGGCCTCCACCACTTCAATCCTCCACCAAAGGCAAGCTCATATAAGAGATACAAAGAGGTTCTCATCAATAAGGGAAGAGCTTGGGGGTTGAACACTGTGTTTAAACTTCAAGGACAAAGGGATGCAGACTCAATATCAAGTAAATAATTTCTCGAGAGTAACTTTCCTCTCAAAGTTGAATTCTCTCTTTTTTCCATAGCTCTGAATTGGCTTCTTTATAGCCTTCAAAATGCAACTGAAGGGTCGAGTCGAAACGTTTCCAATATATGGAAGGTCAAGGATCGGATATCTCTTGTTGTGACATGGAAACCCAACATTTAATTTTGATTTTATGGCACAAATCCTAATGTACAGGGGTTGTAGTGGAGCAGCCAACGTATACGCTTGTTGTATAGCTTGCAAGATGCGTATAAGTGGAAAACTTATATATTTTTGTCTCTGGATTTATCAATCAGGGAAAGTAAGTCTGCATGGGGGAATGGAATAAGGCCCTCTCTTCAAGATTGCATAGGGTGAGGAAAATCTTGCTCTAACAGATGCTCCCTAATGTGTGAGTTCAGAGGAGTATCTTCGATGGACGAAATACATTATAAATAACCCAGAAGTGGAGTGGTAGAGAACCAATTGGACGAACTCAATTGCTCATTACATTATGCATTGATTTTGCATACATGGCTGCCAAGAATACACTGCAGATCCATGTGAAAAATATACCAAATAAATGTTTGTGGCCATGAATAGGCAAATAAAAATGCGGTTACATACCGATAGTTTCCATGGTCACGATCAAGGCCTAGTAGAACCAGTCTCAAAACCAATCTGAAGATATTTGTATACCATGGAGTACAATATTATCTCCCATGAACACTGAAGTCATATAGGTATTGGTCCAATGAAAACGAAGCAACAGATCAGGAAAGTTGCGGCCACATAGTGATGTCATCAAATATTCTACACAATCTACCAAAGGTGCAAGTCTACATCATGTGAATAAAGGAGTTGAGGTCGAACACAATGAGACATCGTTTGATTACCGATCATTGATGTATACCATTAACAAATGTGAGACAGCCTACCGATAATGAAAGTAGGTATCAAGGCATCGAGTACATTCTTACAAGTGTGAATAGAGGAGTCGATGTCAAACACCTGAAGAACCATCAATTAGGAGACATTGATGTATTCCCAACTGTCAATGGCGAGAGAGACTGTCACTAATGACTGTAATCCTCAAGGTACTCATAAGACTCTAGGTCCCGTTTCCAGAATAAATGGGTTGATGTCGATGGAAAGATATCCGCTGAAAGGAGAGCATTAAGGAATCTCTCATTAGTCAGCACGAGGTACAAAGCAGGAGCTTCATTATTTGGTGGGAATCGGACGAAGAAAAAGTTCACGAACCAACGACCCTGTGCATCTTTCGCGTGTGCCAAGTGAAAGAGGTACACAAAAAAGACCCTCTGAATAACAGCAAATGATGAAAACTATTGACAAAGGCAAGGAAACCACCAATAAGGCTAATGGCATCTAAGACACTGCACGAATCTCAATGTGTGAATAGATGTCTTGTTGTTGAACACAAGGGAAACCACCCATTCAACGACCAATGATGAAGTGTCGACTGTTGGGTTCAAGGTTACCTACTAATGATGAAAGTAGGGCCAGGGTGCATGATAGGACTAAAGTATCATGTGATTCTACGACAAACTGAGGGTATAGCCGACATGCAAAGTCAATATTTCTAAGGAGTGGCCGACACAAGTTGATAGAATTACTTTGAACAAGAGAATGAGACATATGGTGGACTCTAGCAGCATGGACCCAATGATAAAATCATGATATGCAAGAGGCATCAATGAAGTTCTTTGTAGGGACTGGAAGAGTAACCAGTTGGTAGAGAAGACTCTATAACGAACTTGGCTTCCTAAGGCCATACTAAACCCAAAATTATGATTAATTGACTCAAATAACTTTGTGCTATGTTCAAAGGCGACATGACTACTACCGATATAAGATAATACTCCCTTCCCGCCCTTTTTTTTTTCATAACAAACAAATGCTATGATACAAAGGAGGAAACAAGTGTCACAAGTAAGAAAAACTAGTTCCAGTAGTGGAACATACCTATGCTCAATGTAGGGAAGTGCATGTGGGAGATGGACACTTGGGGGAATGTTCCCTCCTAGGTATAGGGTGTCAAATTGCGAAGGATATAAACAAGGCTATGTTTGGTTAAGGATGCAAAACTATTGAGGCAAACGGTTTATAATGTAAAGTGAGAACCAGCTATAGGCTCAATACTACAATCAGGGGCATGAGATGCAATCACAACTTAACGCCAAAAAATGTCCTTTTTTATGTATTTTAGTCTACTTGGTGTGAAAAAGGGATAATTTTGTGCCAAGTAGACATCTCTTCAAAACCAATTTACGAGTGTGAAAAAGACAAGTTCACTCGGCGATATTTTCACTTTTTGATAACGAGTCAGAAAAGAGCTTAACTAAGACTCATGATCTTTCAAATCCAATTTAATGAGTGTGAAAGGGACAAATCACTCGGCAATATTTTCTCTTTTTTAGATGAGTCAGAAAAGAGCTTAACTAAGACTTGTTTGCGTTGTTCTAATCAACATGTAACGGGGGAGGCCAAGGATCCTATACCATCCTTCTGCAGAATGTCAGCATCTTACGAATAGTCGCCATAATCTTGGGGAAACCCAAAGCTCTCCATGTCGAGGAGGATAAAGAACTAACTGAGTATATAGTCTCCGTTATAGATCGGACCATGTCTCTTGATGGAAAAGACATAGGCGGGGGCATTGGATACCCCATAGGACTGTCCCAGTCAAAGGTGATCTCCTCAAAACGAGGGAGAGGAATTCGTGAAAGGAAATCTCTCTTCATTCAGAAGGTGTCGGATCAGGAATGTTGACGACATGATCGAAGGGTGCATCACTCTCCACAAGGAGACTACGATTGACCAGAGATTGCACTGGTACAACCACTTCTTCAACTCTAGGTTGAAGAGGATGCATGTCAACAGGGATAGGGGATGCATCACCCTTGACAACGGGTGTGAGGTCAAGAGGAGATTGTAGTGTTGTTACCACCATGTCAATCAAGGGGGAAGCAATGTGATGAGAAACCACAGATGCCTTAGAATCCGAAGGGCCCTTGGGAGAGCCCCACGCTTCTGGTATCCCAGCGGTAACTATACACAAACGAGTAAGGCAATTCCCTTTGCAAGTCATGCAAAGGAATTTAAGCTTACATCTGAGACATCTAGGTTTCTCAATGTCTCTAGCATCATTCACAAAGGCTGGTGACATACTCTCAATGTGATAGACAGAGGCGCAAGAGTCATCTCCTACATGACATATAGAGGTTAGAGACGCGACATTAATAGGACTCGTGGTGATTAGAGTGGTGCCCCCAGCTTGACTAGCAGTGGTCGGGTACGGATTGTCAACCAGACTTGAAACAGTAGTTGACCCATCCCCAACATAACTGATAGAGGTTGGTGATGCATCTCCAATATGACTAACAATGACTTGGCTAATGGCAGGCTATGGAATTTGATGCCAAGTTCCAAGGAAAGATTGACTTTGAAACATTGTAGACTAGGAGGGGTCTTGGTTTACCCCCTGTCCCTGTCCGGGAAGGTAGTATCCTCCATTTGATTGATTCAGAGAAGTATGAACGAGCATCATCACTGAAGTCTGTGAAGAGACGGAAGTATGATAGGGAATATTCAAGTGATGATATATGTTTCCCCCTTGTGAAGGGGTTCCATAAAGAGGATATCCCAAACTGTAAGACGGATTCTCCCCATGAGGGACACCTGGGAATATATGAGGACTCTCCACAGAGAAAGTTTTCAAAGGAACTGACATGGTGGACGGAGGATACATGGATGGAGTGTAATAAGTAAAATAAGCACCCATCTGGGTATTGGCCCCTGAAAGAGCATAACTAGGGTTGGATCGGTAAGAAGGGAGGTTCCAACCTCCTGTCGTGAAAGTGAGTTGAGGGACATGACTCATATCAAATGAAGATGTAGGAATTGGGGCCACGGTGCCCCCGGATCCAATGCTAGGATTCATATAAGTGGACCAGGGAGAGGATTGCATGAGTGAGGGCATATCAACATAAAATTGGCTAAAGGCCTAAGGCGCAGACTGAGTATCATAGTCTTGCATACCATTATAAGAAATAGGAGGATTCATCCCCATGAACTGAGTGGGAATCATGGGGTAGGTAGCAGTAAATGAGGGATCCAAAGGGAGTATGTTATCCATGATAATGAGAACTTAGAATAAACTCTTAAGGCCAACTAGTAAGCAAAGATCACACCAGAAGTTAAATGGCCAATATGCATGCAAACGGGGTAAAGTGGTTGAGTGGCCTCCCTCCCTAAATAAGGTATGTCTCTCCCAAGAGGGGCCTGAGACTCCCAGTTAAAGATGAGAGGTAACATAATAAGTTATAAGGGCCCTCGTTGACTTAACAACCGGTTGGTCAGATCCCCCCCGGAGAGGTAATCCTCCATAAAGGTTGTGTGTTGTATGACCCTTATTTGACCCAAAGTACCTATAGAATAATCCCTGTAAGTAACCTATGAGACAACTAATTCAAGCAACTAATAAACCATTGTATAATCGATGCATAGACGAGCAGTCGTAAGTCAGGTCCACCATATGGGCAGGGTAGCAAAGCCCCAAACCTTGAAAGAACCACCTCTCATAGAGGTAAGGGCACTAACAAGATCCCCAGATACGAATAGATCCCCACAAATATCTTTGACGCTAGGAAGGTATCGAAGGGATATCCCTTCAACCAACTTCGCACGACCTCGTGATTAAATCCGGTTTGAGCTTAGCCTCCTGATCTTACCAATTATACAATGGATTTGTCCACTCCCTGACTCAGACACATATGTTGATTCAATTGCCTTGGATAAGTTTACTCACAAAATCCTATTCCAAGGCACTAAATCCTAGGTTAGTTTGTGCACCCTAGAAAATAAAATCGTTACTAATAAATTTTAAATTATAGCGTTGATTTTATGGTCGTGATTACTCAAAAGGTATGGTGATGAAACTCATGGTGTTACGACTCTGCAAGAAAGTAAATATGAAAATAATGCAAAGTCCTAACTTTAACTTTTAATGTGTGATATGCTCCTAAAAACGATGCTATTTTCAAATTGAACTCCGCGATTCAGAAGTAAAAAATGCAATCTTTCACTGTATGCACTAAGCTAATGATAAAAACTCAAAAGACAAAAATGCCAAGTAATGCAAAATGCCTATGTTTTTTATTTTATACTTTCAATAGATCAAAACTGAAAATGCATGGACTAAAAAGTAACTTGATATATACAGCCCTATTGTGTATAAAACAGAGATAAATCAAGCAGTATATCAAGCAATGAAACAGCTAGCCCAATGTACAAGGACAATAAAAATGAAAATATGAAGAGAAAAACTTCGCCCAAAAATTCAACCAAAAGAGGGTTTCTTGTCATCCCACGGGCACTCAACAGGCACTACAGGGACCTAAGAAGGCTCAGCAAGCATCAAATATCACCCAGCAAACACCAAACCAAGCAAACAATAAAGGAGAAAAGGTGTACGTAATTGTTTGGGAAAACAGAGCATATATACGCAGCTTGCAGTGAGACAGCATGCGTGTATACATGACTATCAAGAAAAAAGGCATGTATATGCTTTGAAACAAGGCCAAGCAAGGGAGAAAGGCTCAAAACTCAAACCCGAAGTGAATAGGAGTTGTCAAGCAATGATACGACAAGAACCACAATAGAAACAAGAGAAATATAARGAGAAAAGTACTTCAAACCCTAAGAAAGAAGATTCATCCCCAGTATGGTCGCCAATTCTTTTACGAGGAAAATMTCTCTATGGCTAGGGTGAACCACAACAAACAGGTATGACTGTAKAAATTGACTCAATTCCAACATATGTTATACAAACTAATGTTCAAGAGAGGTAAGAAAGAGGCCTACCTCGTCCAAACGTTTGATGATGTCCACCGTTGAGCACTTCGACCCAAAGCTTTATACCTACAACAAGTTCTCAACAAACAAGCAGAGCAAGCATATAGTGATAATATAAAAGGTTAGCACATTAGATAGCATATTCCATTAATATACAAAACAAACATGCCCATGGATCATAATACATATATTTGCAAGATATCAATTGGACAGGAAAGGAGTATTTCTATTAATAAATGATCAGTAGAAGTGGAAATATTACAGACTTCTGTGTCAGCATGGTTCATAACTAAGAAACCAAGTTCCTTCCAACTGGGCCTCCACTGCTTCAATCCTCCACCAAAGGCAAGCTCATATAAGGGAGACAAAGAGTTTCTCCATCAATAAGGGAAGAGCTTGGGGGTTGAACATTGTGTTTAGACTTCAAGGACAAAGGGATGCAGACTCAATATGAAGTAAATAATTTTTCCAAAGTAACTTTGCTCTCAAAGTTGAATTCTCTCTTTTTTCCATATTTGAATTGGCTTCTTTATAGCCTTCAAAATGAAACTGAAGGGCTAAGTTGGAACGTTTCCAGTATATGGAAGGTCAAGGATCAAAGATCTTTTGTCGTGACATGGAAACCCAACATTTAATTTTGATTTTCTGGCACAAATCCCAATGTACACAGGCTGTAGTGGAGTAGCCAACGAATACGCTTGTTGTATAGCTTGTAATATGCATATAAGTGGAAAACTTTATATTTTTGTCTCTGGATTTATCAATCAGGGAAAGTAAGTCTGCATGGGGGAATGGAATAAGGCCCTCTCTACAAGTTGCATAGGGTGAGGCAAATTTTTCTCTAACACAAAAAGAATATAAAACATGGGTTTTGTGCAAGATGACCCAAATTGAGTTTGGCACAAGAAGATTTTATAAATAGTGGACATTTTTAAACATTTGGTCATTTTTATGAAGTGTATATGCCTAGATTTTGTGTGTAGCCAAATTGGAAAAATTATCAACAAATGGAACGATCGGGACCAGCTCCCATTGGAAGGATTTTCACAATGGAAAATAGTATGCTTGGTTATGAGTACGATATATCTTGGGGTATTGTTTTGAAACTAATTTCAACAGTGTTTGAAGAACTAGGAGAATTTGCTTGTGTAATTTCACAATTCAATGGCACATACTTTTGTGAGTACATGTAATGTATGTAACGGTGAATTTTATCGGTCCATCTTGCAAACCATCAGAGACAAAGAGATCATCATTCTCCATAAATATATATTTGGTCAGCACACTTGCCAATGTGGAGAATACATGGCTCATATTGCCACATCATCACTCTTTTACCAACTAAACTTTGCACAATTGGTAATAAAAAATGTGGACCACTCAAAATTTACCAATAGAGTCATCATATTAGTAGCATCCTTGTATGTGTTAAAAAAGATAATATTTCCAGCATTGTTGGGGTTTTTGTATTTGGACAAGTGGCAGAGCTCATAGCAGAATTTTAGTTAAAAATATTCATTCTTTGATGAATTGGAATAGTTCATGCATTGATGGTGGCTAAAGAACATTTAGAATTAATGACAAACAATAGCAATCCTATTTTTCAGAGAAGAAAGACAACAAAACAATCAGAGGTGTTGAGAGATCCAAATTAGCCTCAACCTTGATTCTATTTATAGAAAATCAGTTGAAGGATTAAAGGCAGGAAATCAACAATCCAGGAGAATATAGGTAGCAACTGAAGACATTTTGAAGTTGGTGCATGTTAGAAATTAGGGGCAACAAGAAATGTGTTTTTTATCATGAAGCCTCTAAGGATTTTTGTAATTTTTCTCTTATGTGAAGGATTAGTTCATGGATTCATGGCACATTCTCAGAAGAGACATTGTGTTCTATTTCTATTTTTCTGCATTAAGCTTTCACATATTTCATATGTGTTCTTCTTAGTAATCTGTAAATTTACAATCATATTTATATGTATTAAACATAGTAATTTGGTATCACTACCACTGTTGTTACTCAGAGACTATGTCTAGGTTACTTTGTAAGTGTTTTTTGTTGAATTTATTGATTGTTACTCAACCCATGCACTTATCTTTTGTTGGATTCATTATCTAATTCCCAACATCTCACTTTCTTCATCTTGGATTGATAGAGATTAATTTTTCCCTTTATTATGTTTGATATTTAAATGTATTCTTATTATTCCTCCACCTATCATTTACAACTTTTGTGATTTGTTAGACGAGACTCCATTCCTAATGGATTAGGCCTCTGATCTTAGAGATATACAACCTTTATTCTAGTCAGATTCCATTTAACTCTTAAGTCATGTCTACCTAGTCTATCCTACTCATCATTCAAATCTATAATCCTTAGTTAAATGATGTGATCTAATGTTTAGTGATAATATGTAGTCATTTTTTTTTCTTTGAGGGAGCCCCCTATGGTCCAAGAGCCATCTTGTGACCTGAAGTAGGATTCAATATGTCTTGACATGGTTCCTAAGCAACTAAGAACCATCTCAACTTACAATAGTTGTGTTGATCAATATATCTCCATCTTCTTCTTTTAGCTCATCCAAGGGTCTATGATAGGGCTTCCCATTGTCCTTGTACCTATTTCTCATCCTGGAAGAGGGTCTTAGAAAACTCATTGAAAAATAAAAAAAATGAATGGTATTCTCAAAGGAATAAAAATGGCTCTTGAGGTTTTTCTAACACAATTATTATGTGTTGATGATATAATGATGTTTGGTGCAAAAAATATGTAGGATATAAAAATACTAAAATCCATCGTTAACCTATTCAGCACAGTTATGGGAATGCAAATTAATATGGATAAGTCAACTCTTCTTACTTTCTCTCTTGAGAATACAATCATGGCTCAGTTAGTGGTTCAATTTCCTTTCAAGAAAAAGGTCATTGATGAGGGTGCCAAATAGTTGGGATTTGATTTAAAACCCAGTGGATATAGTATCGAGAAATTCAGGAAAGGGTGACAAATTAGACCTTCATAACTCTCTCTAGAGGAGGGATATTAGTTTTAATAAACTTTTTTCTAAGCAACATTTATGTATATTGGGCCTCTATTTCAAAGATTCCAAAAGGAATCCTCTCAAAGATCATAAAAATAGTTTTCCAATTCCTTTGGTCATGTAAAAAGGATTCTTCAAGAATCCCTTTAGTCAAGTGGTTGTGAATTACAATGCCTAAAAGATATTGTGGATGGGGAGTAAAAAACATCTTTAGGTTCACTAAGGCTCTGGTTGCAAAGAGTCTCTGGTGAATATCTCATAACTCTATGTTATGGGGCAAGGTGATGGTAGAAAAATATTTTCCCGGAAGATCAATAGTCGAATGGTTTCATGACCCGGATAAATTAGTGGCTAATGGATCTATCAGTTGGAAGGATATGGTGGACACCTTTCCACTAGTCAGGGATCAATTATCATGGAAACTTTGCAATGGTAAAAGTGTCTGAATAGGTGAAGATCCTTGGGAAGGGGTGAACAATTCTTTCAAACTTTCAGATGAGTTCATTTCAAATCTCCATGACTTAGGAATTTTCTTTATTTGGGATGCAAAACAAGAAATCAACGATGAATTGGGGTGCTCTCTATGAAAATCACAAGTCAATCTAGGCTTGGAAGCAATGTTTTTTTTTTTTCAAATCATATATGTTATAGCTTATCAAACTATTTGGCAATCAAATCATATTCAAAAAAAAACTTATCATTTATCTTAGGCAATAACCCATTAATATTTTGTTACTACCTTGGAAATTAGGCAAAAACACCAATACATGAGCATCACTTGTGCTTCACTGACAAATAATAATAAGAAATCACATCTTAGAACATCTAGATAAAAATCAACCTTTCATAGAAATTATGGAAAACCTACAACCAAAAACAATGGCATTGGAAACTATCATTAGAAATACATAAAACATTTTCTTCAACTTGCTAAAAAACTCCAATATGAAAATAATATATACAACATGGTATACCATATACATCTTGAAATAAGTGAACAAAAAAAGTAAAGTATTAAAAAATGTTATCTCATACAAATACTTATATGATTGCAAATATAAGTTCATTGTATTTCAAAGAATATCAATAGCAACATAAAATTTTATATGTAGCAAATATTCCCTAAACTTTATAATACACAATCATGGTTTTGGCAAAGAATGTTAAGGAAGCCAATTACATATTCATGGAAAAGTTTTATTTATAGGCGAAAAGTATAAATATATAGAGAATTATTATCATTAATTAGCTACAACTTTTTTTAATTTTTAATGAAAATATGTAGAAATTTAACCAAATTTTCTTTCAAAAAATCAAAATTTAGCCAAATTGGTGAAATTTAGCTTAAGAAAAATACATTTCTTGGAAGGGGGGAAATCCTCTTAATGTTAATCTTTTGTGGATTCTCTAAAATCAAATTTTATTACTTCAATTGAAGATGAAAAAGACTCTCTAGTTTGGGCTAAGAACTCTATAAATGGGACGTATGCGGTAAAATTGGGGTACCTCATGCTATAAAAAATGGCCTTTCGGGATCCTATCTACTGGTGGTGGGAAGAAGTCTGGAAAATTAATGCCCATGTCAAATTTATCAGGGTTTATTAGTTGGCACTGAGTAAAAAGTTTCTCAAATGGGAGGTGGGCATCAAGAGAGGTTGGGTGGGCCCAAGCAGATGTGCCCTATGCAAATCAAATGAGGAATCGACATCACACTTGTTCATGGAATGCTAGTTCACTCATAGGGTATGGATTATAGTATGTGAGTTGTTAAAATTTAACATTTAGTTGATTGCAAGATCATTTGAGGAGTGGCTTTTTGAATGGAAGAAAAAACAGAGTTCTCACATTTATGGATATACCCCAAGTTTGTTTGTGTACTTCATATGGTGGGCCAGAAACTTGGCCATTTTTCAAAATCTGGATATTCTTTTCGAGGTGGTTTCCAAACTCATTTTTAAGATGGAATTTGAGTTTAAAAACATGTTGAATAAAATCAAGGTAATATACCCTGTCATGCCTGATCTAAAAGAAGGAATCTCATGGGGTTTTTTGATGGGGTGTGTTAGGGACACCCCTTGTTGTGTGGAGTGGGGGTCATCCTCTACATTTCCAAGGAACACTTCTTCAAAATACATTACTCCCTGGGAAGGGGAAAAAATATAAAGGCATATCTCTTCTCGATGTGGACTTTTTTATATTATGCAAACATGCTCAATTTTAGAAAGGTACAGGTCTTTGGAAACTCTCGGGTTTTCATTGATTGGGCCAACAACAAAGTTAGAATCCAAGTGGTGAAGCTTCAACCCCTATCAAATTATCTTCAAAATACCATGAATGAATTTGAATGGACATGATATACACATGTCTACATGGAACTAAATGAGATTGTTGATGGACTATCAAAGGATGCTCTAGAGTTGAAACCTAGTTCATTCATAGTGCAAGATTTTTTTTAGGACAATTTATGTGATGAAAAATCTTTTTGGTTGTAGGGTTCTCTAAGTTTTTTGTTGATAGGCTTTAAGCCTATTTTTATGTATTCTAAAGAATGGACAGAAATGTATGAGATAGTCATTTTTTTTGTAAAGGTTATGAAGGAGATAGTAAATATAGGAAGGTTGGAAAGAAACTTTTTAAAGTTTTCTTAGTTTGAAATTGCCAGTCCCTTGGTGGACTGCAACATGTATACTCATTACTATATGAATATAAGTTTTTCCTTTTCGTGAAAAAAATAATAGTAGTAGTACTCTATATTATAAGGGTATCTCTATCACGTCTATGAAAATATGTGTTATTTTACAAGTTGTAGGTTGGGAAAAGCCCAACCCAAACCACAATATGGCAACAACTAAGGGAACACCTACCCACTATCACGTTAGATAGGTATTCACGTCACTTTAGAGATGAAGTAATCACCTCAAGGGGGGAATCCTGGTGACCTTGGGGGAAATGAGATGGAAGATGAAGATATCATGAAGAGTACCCCTATATGTCAATGATGGAAGGTAAAAAGGGCTTGAAAAGAGTCTTGTAGATGGTAGAAGATGTGCCACAATATAGAGGACATGCCAAGAAGTGATTGTACCTTCCCGAGACACAAGTAAAACAAAGATACAATCCCAATAATATGTTGGACAAGCAAGTTAATCTTGTTTTCCCTAATTGCAGCAACAAACAGAAATTTATATCAGCAACAAATATTAATAAGAGTTGCAAACAAAGTTGTTAAAAGTCTATTTAATGATACAAGAGCTAACTAGTACAACTCAAGTTTGAAAGAGAAATACTTTAGCATGAAAGTAAGGTTGTTGTAAACAAGTACTATAGAGATAATTATCAGCCGTATGGCTATAGAAATCAATTTTTTACAGAAAATAAATCAACCACCAAAACTTGCCAACAATCCACTTAAAACATGTGTTGATACTAGTAGAGGATAGGGGTAAAATTTTAGCAACTTCTAACGGTTGGTTTGTGAGCTATTAAGAGATTTGAATTAGGGTTTTTGCAGCCCTGATGGTTGTAGATTAACATTTATAGCATCTCCAAGGATACTAAGATAAACAAGACACCCTAGAGGGTTTGGAAACCTCAAGGCATCCACAAAAGAATCCTACTTAAACAAGATTGATATCTAATCAAAACATGTTTACCAATGCAAACAATTTTACTTCTCCAATGCAAAAAATAAGATTATTGCCTTTATAGTAGGCTGAATGGAGTATTTAAATCAAAATTTAGATCAACAAGATCCCTTGGGGTGTAATTCCTCTTACTTCCTAGGGTATGCCAATCAAACTAGGGTAAATCTAGGAGGGTATACACACTTGTATTTCTCCTAGCAACCCTTGTCCAAGAAATGACTTATAAACTTAGAAAATGAAATGAAGTTTAATGGAGGGTGTGTGAAACATACTTATCCTAGGGTTTCAACCAACAATAACCAAGAACATGCAATAAATAACTAACAAATGCAGATTTTCCTTACCAATTCCAAGAAAGAGAGAGATCAAACCCTGGTTCACTAAGCATTTGCCATTCAAGAGCAAGTAAAGAAGCCTCCAAGAGGTTTTCACCACTTATCCTCATCCAAACACCAATATATAACACCAAATTTAATTTTCACAAGAGACAGATACCAAAAATTCCCAAGAGGGTGCAAACTTCAGCCAACTAGTCTTCTCACAATCAGAGAGATATGATAAAAATGAGAGACAAGTGATATTTATTTATACAAAATGTTCTAAACATAGTTTGGCCACATAAATTAGGGTAAACCAAAAAATAAGGGGACAACAACCCTTATCTTTCCCATTTACACAAAATAATACTTTATAATTCATATTTTGAACATTAGTAAAACCCTAAAGTAAGTTGTCACCCTTCTAGGGTGATGTTTTGGCACTTTTGCAAGTCGTTGGAGTAGGAAATGAGTGCGCTAGGCCTCAAAAGGCCAAGTTTCTCAATCCAACCTTCTCCTACATGATCCAATGATTTCTTCCTTCAAAACTTGCCAAGTGTCCTCAACCACCACCACCCTGATGTGATGTCAAACCCTCAAAGGTGATGTTTTAGCCTCCTTAGGTAAATCATTTGGATGGTAGGGGCTAGGTTAGGTCCTCCATGATGTCTTCTAGGCCTCCAAAGTCAAGTGTCCATCATTTGTCATGTGGACCCTGGTATCCATTATGTGGACTTCAATCCCCATGGAATCCCAAGTTAGGCATTTTCCTCCAAAATTGTCCACCGGTTGGGTTCTTCAAAGATAAATAGATAGACCATCCAAGGATATCAAGTCAAATGAATCATTATGAGTTAATAAAATCAATAAAAGATCCATACAAGCATTTACATGCAAACCACCTCATCAAAATAAACCAATGCTCAAAGACCTTATGCAATTTTCCAAGTTCAGGTATGGGAGTGTTGACAAAATGATCTATTGGGTGAATAATACCTCAAGTGTATAGGTGTTTCCCAAGGGGACCTTCTTATAATTCATATGGATGAGTTTTCATGGATGGGGGGTAGAATTTTGGGCATGGGGTTCATGACATGCAATGGGTTGTAGTGTCTCATTTATGGGTTCCTTTGTAGAGGGTGTGTTGCACTTTCGTTTTCAATGCAACCTTTTTCCAAGCCCTTTTATTTCCTTTTTTAATTTTAGAATGTTTCTAGGTTGAAGCCAAGGTCAGGATTCTACCTAATCATTAATAATTGTGCCCAACTTGACTCTACCCTAGTCACATCATGCTTCCCCAAGTTGAAAACATGTGTGGGGATTTTACCTAAGCAATAAAAACAGTTCCAACACATGCTCCACCCTAGTTGGCATTTTGTTATATTTATTTTTCATGGGTCCCATTAGTTTCTTATGAGAGATATTTCATTTTCCATGGGATCCCTGGGCGGGCATCTAGAGGGTTATTTATTGGCTTTTATATTTTTCTAGCTACAAGCCTCCGGGCCTTCAACCTTTTCTTCCCATGAAATGAGGGACAACCCCTTCTTGGGTAAGTATACCTGAAAATCCCAAAATGTGAGGATATGAGGGGATGAAGAATGGAAAGTTATAAATATATTCGAGAATTGCATGATGAGTTTTCAAGAGGACCTACCAGTAGCAATCCTATCCCTAAGTGTGACCCACTTGCTAGGGCGCAATGTCAACCACCAAAGTGAAACAGGGCAAAGAACATAATTTCCAAGAAAATGTTACATAATCAAAATCATTAATAGATGTAATAAACTTAGATGCCTTAAATATTGAAATGAAACTCACCATAATACATGACTTGTACCTCATGGAGCAAGACCCAATGTCTTCTGGAGGCCATTCGATGTGGTGGATACCGTCGTGACAAATCTGGAGTTGTGGTGGTGAGTTGGGTCTTTTTCTATGCAAGTGGAAATTGTTGTTCAAGTTGTCTCTTGGTACTCCATGTCTGCAACCTGAGGGCCTCAAGACATCATCTCCTTAGTTATCCCTAGGGGTTGGGGATAACATCTAGCTCCTACTTGGGGACATGTTCTCGTCGTAGAGTGCATGAGAATCATAACATCTCCTGTTGGACATGTGCCTACACTGAAACAAAACACTGTAAAATCTAGGGTGGTTATATAACCCTTCATCCATATACATCAAAACCAAAAATGAAACTAATATAGAAAACAAAATTAGCATTTTTTCAAAATTTCTAAACTAAGTATGAAATCAATATGCAAGTAGAGAAAAATGAAATATGAAATGCATCCAAACTATCATAATCAATCAATATGAAAATGCAAGGAAAGAAAGATGACCTACCTACCTACCTGGGGCCCAGGCCCTAAAGAAGTCAAGTGATCTAAACGTAGGGTCATAGAAGAGACCCATTCACTGGAAATGGCATATTTCTCACATCCAAAGCTATCAAATAATACTTCTATTTCTCATACTTCTAGTTGATGATGTAAGGGCCAAGCCAAGAGTTGTCATCCTCTTGGTCATATTTAGGTGTGCCCTTCTTCTTGTCCCACATGAATGCAAGACTTCCTTCACTGTAGATTATGTAAGGTATATTCTCAATGTAAGGATAGGAAGGAGGTCATGTGTTGACTTCATTCTTTATGGCTTCTTCACATTCTTTATCTTCTTTCTTCAATATTTGGATAGACCTGTCTCTTTCCCTTGGAACTTTGCAAGTTTTTTCTTGTATTCATTTGTCCATGGGAGGGGCATGTCTATGTGTTCCTCCTGCATGAAAGGTAAGTCTCTTGGATCATACTCAATGGTATATGGAACTTCATCGAACTCATCCTCACTTGTATAAGAAGGACTATTTGGATCCATCGCATGCTTGTCGTCTCGCTCTCAACTGTATAATACCTCAAAAGTGTCATCTCCCATGGGAATGTGTGCATGGGTGAGATCCATGCTAAGGAAACCTCCAAGTGCATCAGACCAAATCCTCGATAAGAGCATCCCCCAAGCATTCGGGACATCAATTACTACTATATTCATAAGGAGGTTGATATGTGGAAAATCAATCAAGAAGACCTCAATGTTCTCACATAATACATAAACCTTGACCCTTTCAAAATCAATGCCACACACATTTCCATAGGGTTGGGTCATCTTCAAACCAATTTGTCCCATTACCTTGAATGACATGATGTTTTTTGAGACCCCAGAATCTAGCATATAGTTTTTCAGGTGGAGGCCATTCATGCCCAATGAAATATAGAAAGGAGGATTGTTTTTCTTTTGTCAATCAAGATACATGGTGTTCAAAATTATCGTAGGATCTTCCTTATCAGTCGGTATTTCTATCATAGGAACCATCATATTTAACTTTTCAAACATGGTTGCAATGTCTATGTTCAACTGAATCTCATCTGTTGGAGTTGGCTTAGGAAGTAACTCATGTACTGGAGGTGGAAGGGGTGGGACCACCTTCTCTGTAGATGGGGGAGGAATGGTAGGTTGTGATGGAGGGGATGAAGATTTATTTATTCTAGTATATGTAAAGTATTTCATCTTCCTTAGTTCCTTCCTTTGATCATATATCAACTGATTTAATGCCTGAAGTCTCCCCTCTCTCTCCCCCTGTCTTCTGGCTCTATCGATTTGTTCCTGTGTGACTTATTTCTCTTGGAATTTATAGATCATATCCATGAAATCCATACTGTCAGAGGGATGTTTGTCTCATTGGGGACACTCATCCTCTTGGTGAGGCTCTTGGAATGGAGAACACCATGGTGTTTGTTCTATTTCAACCATTCCAACTAGCTTCAAAGTATCATGGGCCTTTGCCTCTTGTTGAGGCATTGGTTTCCAACCTGTGGCATCTCTTTGTTTTCCGGTAAACTAAGGTCTGGGGGCAGATTGGTTTCTTTCCAAAGTCATTAATTGGACCATGATTTTATTGTGTTCTTGGATGAACTGAGTACTCATCTAATATATCTTCTGAGTCAAGAGGGCAATTGGATCAGGAGCATTGCTACTAGAAGCCTTAGTATTTTCTTCTACCTTGATACGCCGATAAAGGGTCAACTTTTGAGTCAAGGATATTTTCTTCAATATGAGCATTGCACTCTTTGGTTTGTGCCAAAGTGCTAGGATTATTGTTCTTTAGAATAAAGCAGAATTTTCCATCAAATGCATCCACATAGAGGATATGAATAGTTGTAATCGTAGGAGAAAAATATGTTGGAATCAGACTATATAATTTTTCGAACCTGGTGTCGAATTCACTCACTATATCATTCTCCTTTTTATTTATTTGATTGAACTGAGCTACAATCATCCCATTTTCTTTCTTCATTGTCCATGTGTTCTTGAATAACTTGGAAAAATCCTCATGAGATTCTATGTGATTGTCAGGTAACCCTATTAACCATGTATGAGTATCTTCAGTCAAATATGAGGCTAGTAGCCTCATTGCTACATCCTCGTGTTTTGCTTCTGCATTTTTCATGTCTCAAACTACAATGTAGATATAATCATACATAGTGGTGAAATTATTTCCTGGAAACTTTATCAACCATTTGCGAGACTCTTTAGATATTGTGTTGGGTTATCCAAGGATGGTGGCCATGTTAAGGGGTTTATAAAGGTATTTTTCCCAAGGGTGATCCATTGGATCAAGGAGAAGGGTACCATGGAAAATGGTTTTGACAACGAGAGACTTGAGAGGGGGAATTCTTCGGTAAACCTTAGAAGTTTTGAACCTCCCTGGGGGAAAAGTATTAAGGAAAGAGGGATTCTGGGAAGGTGGAGTCACCATGTGAGCTCCAATAAGAGCCCATAAAAGGTGTAAAGGGAACGTCCTTCAGGTGGAGTTTCCAGGAAAGCTAGGGAAAGTCTTTGGAATAGTTTACCAAAGTGTCATTGGGTTTCGGAAGAGGATTCAAAATCCTCCCCGACAACGGCACTAAGTTGTTATTGCGCAAGTTGTAGTTTGGGAAAAGCCCAACCCAAACCACAATATGAAGAAAACTAAGAGAACACCTACCGACTGTCACCTTAGATAGGTATTCCTGTCACTTTAGAGATGAAGTAATCACCTCAAGGGGGGATTCCCAGTGACCTTGGGGGAAATGAGATGGAATATGAAGAGATGATGAAGAGTCCCCCTATAGTTCAATGATGGAAGGTAAAAAAGGATTGAAAAGAGTCTTGTATATGGTAGAATATGTGTCACAGTATAGAGGACTTTCCAAGAAGTGATTGTACCTTCCCAAGACACAAAGAAAACAAAGATACAAGCCCAATAATATATTGAAAAATCAAGTTAAGCTTGATGTCCCTAATTGCATAAAAAAAGAGGAATATATATCAACAAAAAGGAGTAATAAGAGCTGCAAATAAAGTTGCTAAAATTCTAGTTAATGATACAAGAGCTAAGCAAGATAATAATAATAATAATAATAATAATCTATTTTTAAGGTCACGGCCAAGCCAGCACACCAAATTGGTGTATGAGACCCCCTTGTTTGTGGGACAAGGGACCACCCCCCGCCCAGCAATTTGACTGGTAAAGTCTACGAAGGTATACATACCCTACCCCCCTCTAGATTTGAACCTGTGACCTCTTAAGAGAAAACACATGTTCTTAACCATTAGGCCCACTTAGGCTGTATATGACTAGTACAACTCAAGATTGAAAGAGAAAGACTTTAGCATGAAAGTAAGGTTGTTGTAAACAAGTACTACAGAGATAATTATCATCCCTTATAAGTGTATCAATCAATTTTTTATAGCAAATAAATAAACCAACAAAACTTGCCAACAATCCACCGAAAAAGTGCATTGATTAGGGGCAAACTTTTAGCAACTTCTGACGATTGGTTTGTGAGTTATTAATAGATTTGTATAAGGGTTTCTGCAACCCTAATGGTTGTATACTAAAATCTGTAACAGCTCCAAGGAGACTAAGATAACCAAGACACCCTAGAGGATTTGGAAACCTCAAGGCATCCACAAAAGAATCCAACTTAAACAAGATTGATATCTCATCAAAACATGTTTACCAATGCAAACAATTTTACTTCTCCAATGCAAAAAATCAGATTATTGCCTTTATAATAGAGTGAATGGAATCTTTAAATCACTATTTATATCAACAAGACCCATATGCGTGTAAATCATCTTACTCCCTAGGGTATGCCAATTAAACTTAGGTAAATCTAGGAGGATATGCACACTTGTATTTCTCCTAGAAACCCTTGTCCAAGAAATGACTTATAAACTTAGAAAATGAGATGAATCTTAATGGAGGGTGTATGAAACATACTCCTCCTATGTTTTCAACCAACAATAACCAAGAACAAGAAAGAAATGACTAACAAATGAAGATTTTCCTTACCAATTCCAAGAAACAGAGAGATCAAACCCTATCTCACCAAGAATTTGCCATTCAAGAGAAAGTAAAGAAGCCTCCAAGAGGTGTGCACCACTTAGCCTCATCCAATCACCAAGAGATAACACCAAATATCATTTTCACAGGAGAGAGATACCAAAAATTCCCAAGAGGGCATAAATCATTGCCAACTAGTCTTCTCACAATGGGAGAGCTATGATAAAAATGAGATACAAATGATCTTTATTTATATAAAATGTTCTAAACATAGTTTGGCCACATAACTTAGGCTAAACCACAAAATATTGGGACAAAACCCTTATTTTTCCCCTTTACACAAAATAATACTTTTTAACTCATATTTTGCACATAAGTAAAACCCTAAAGTAAGATGTTTCCCTTCTAAGGTGACGTTTTGACACTTTTGTAAGTCGTTGGAGTAGAAGATGAGTGTGCTAGGCCTCCAAATGCCAAGTGTCTTCAAGCCAAACTTCTCCTGCATGATCCAAGTATTTCTTCCTTTAAAGCATGCCAAGTGTCCTCAACCACCACCAAACCCTAGCCTTGATGTGACGTCAAGCCCTGAAAGGTGATGTTTTGGCCTCCCTAAGAAAATCGCTTGGGTTGTAAGGGTTAGGTTAGGTCCTCCATGATGTATTCTAGGCCTCTAAATGCAAGTATTCATCATCCGACATGTGGGCCCTGGTATCCAACCTGTGGGATTCAATCCCCATGGAAACCCAACATAGGCTTATTCCTCCAAAATTGTCCACTAGTTGGGTCCTAAGAAGAAAAATGGATACGCCCTCCAAGGATCTAAATTCAAATGCATCATGATTATTAAATCAAATAAATAAAAGAGCCATATAATAATGTACATCCAAACCACCTCATCAAAATAAACCAATGCTCAAAGACCCTATGAAATTTTCCAAGTTTAGGTATGGGAGGGTTGACAAAATGATCTATTGGGTGAATCGTACCTCAAGTTTAAGGGTGTTGCATGAGCGGACCTCCTTCTAAGTCATGTGGATGAGGTGTCATGGATGGGGGGAATACTTTGGGGCATGGGGTTCATGACATACAAGGGGTTTTATTGTCTCATTTATGGGTGCCTTTGTAGAGGGTGTGTTGCACCTTCGTTTTCAATGCAACCTTTTTCCAAGCCCTTTTATTCTCTTTTATTATTTTAGGATGTTTCCAAGTTGAATACAAGGTGGGGCTTCTACCTAAGCCTAAAAAATTGTGCCCACCTTGACTCTACCCTGGTCACATAATGCTTCCCCAAGTTGAAAAGATGTGTGGGGCTTCTACCTAAGCAATAAAAACAGTGCCCACACATACTCCACCCTGGTTGGCATTTTGTTATATTTATTTTTCATGGGTCCCATTAGTTTCTTATGAGAGACATATCATTATCCTCGAGATCCCTAGGCAATCATCTAGAAGGTTAATGATTGTATTTTATCTTTTTCCAGCTAGAAGCCTCTTGGCCTTCAACCCCTTCTTCCCATGAAATGAGGGACAACCCCTTCTTGGGTCAGTACACCTGAAAATTMAAAAAGGTGAGGATATGAGGGGATGAAACATGGAAAGTGATAAATATGGTCGGGAATGGTATGATAACTTGTTAAGAGGACATCCCAGTAGCAATCTTATCCCTAAGGGTGACCCACTTGCTAGGGTGCAATGTCAACCACCAAAGTGAAACAGGCCAAAGAGAATAATGTCCAAGCAAACGTTACATAATCAAAAGCAGTAAAAGATGCAACAAACTCAAATGCCTCAAATATTGAAATGACACTCACCATAATACCTGACTTGTACCTCATGGAGAAATACCCAATGTCTTATGGAGG
This sequence comes from Picea glauca, assembly GCA_000966675.3. Lineage (NCBI taxonomy): Eukaryota > Viridiplantae > Streptophyta > Pinopsida > Pinales > Pinaceae > Picea > Picea glauca. Next base: position 25,956 of record JZKD02S0442108.1, on the reverse strand, counting down.
TCAGTTGATGTGGTGGATATCATCATGACGAACCTGGAGTTGTGGTGGTGAGGTGGGTTATTGTCTGTGCAAGTGAACACTGTTATTAAAGTTGCCTATCGGTACTCCATGTCTGCAACCTGAGGGCCTCAAGACATCATCTCCTTAGTTATCCCTGGGGATTGGGGATAAGAGTATGTAGGTGTCTATTTTTTATTTTGGTGTGAACATAATTATATTATACTATAGGATAAGTGTCACTATTAAAAGTATATTTGAAACTAGCTTTGGTGCTTTTTACTTTAGATGACCGCAAATTGACGTCATGAAGAATTTATGCAAATATTGGTATTTTGTATTATTAATTATCTCTCCAAATTCAGTGTTCTTATAGAATTAATTATTTTTAAACATGGAGTAAGATTAATAAGACACATATGGATCATTCACTACATTATCAGTCAATATCATATTTGACCTTTTGACTTGAAATATTCCTACATCTCAAAATTTACAAACGTCATTAATGTCGTAAAATAAAAAGTTGTAACTAAACAAATATTAATTATAATTTGAATAATAATGCAATAATCATTAAATGTTTTTAGTCCACAATTGATATCAATAATAAAGTAATTGGATTTCTTGTGTACTAATATCAACCAATTGTTTCATCTACTCTTAAATATATTTCAAGACTTTAAACTTGTTTATCATCAACTTTGTTGAATCGATATCCATTGATTTGATTGACATTAACCTTTTCATTCCTATGTAGATCAATAATAACTCCACTAATCAATCAAGTGAGTGGACCCCTAAAAGATACTTGAAGATTACAAAAAAAATATTCTTCCCCAAAAGGAACATTAGCATCACGATTAAAAATTATAATTATTAAGTGCATGGGGCCTCTATTATTGCTAGTTGGGGCATAGTTGTCTTTGTGCTTAGAGGGATATTGTAGCATTGCAAAGGGTACATCTAGCACTAAGAGTTCACATCCATTTTTTTTCTAAGTCTCGACCACATAAGAAAGGGCCAAGGGAATAAATAGTATGTTTTCCATCCATTTTAGGGCATGCCCCAAATTATCCTATCATCATCGGGTTAAATTTTCCTTTGTTATTTCCTTTCTTGAAACAACCTTCTAACATGAGAGATCTAGACTAAGCCTAGTTTCATGGGTAATGTTTTTTGTAAGATAACTCTGGACAAACACAAAAAGACATATACATGTGTTTTAACCCAAAGACCCTTCCTCCTTTAACATTTTGTTTAGGGTGAGGGGTAAGTTGTTATAAGGATTTAGGGAAACAACTAGATTTTTGTATGGCACTTTGAGAGTTCAAAATCCCATATGAAAATCCAATGATTTTTCCAGTAAAAAAACATTCATATGAGGGAAAATGTGGTAAAAAATTACATAATTTTGTAAGAAAAATTCTAAATTTTGTGGGGAAATTGAAGAAAAGAGGAAAATACCTTTGAATATTGTGGGATTTTATCATTGGAACCAAAAACAACCAAGCCTCATAACTTATAATGCAAGCAACCCAAAACACTTCCAAATGAATGGTGAACAATGAAAGTGAAGTTGAAGGTAAACAATCAATGGTCAAATTACTACTATGAGGCCACCAACACGTGATATAGAGTTGAAATGGATTTAATCGTGCATGAAACACAAATAAAGGGCACAATTATAAACAATGTATGAGTAAAGGGCATGTGATAGGGTCACATGGCAAATCAATATAACTAAGGGAATCAAGTTTTTAATATGAATGAGATTCCAGTGGGATCGAGCTTCCAATGTAAACAAGATTTCTATGGAATTGATTTTCCCTGTGAGATTTCAAGATTTATTGTATTTTTTTAATGTAAGGCTAATATCATGGAATTAAAGGGGGAAAGATAATGGAATTTTGAGGGGAAAAAATGATGATGGGATTTAAGGTGAAAATCATATTGCTTACCTAAATAAACAAATTGGGTTAATTTTGTTATCTCACACATGCACCATACCCCTTGTAAATCATTTACCATGCCAAATATTTCCAAATCTGTTATTATTTTCTCAAGTGAATGTGTTGAACTAAATCGTGTTTCAATACATTCATAGATAACAACTTCTCTATTAATAAATTAAAACAATTATGTTTAGTGGGAAACACAAGTCTAGGGTTTGGACAAGAACATCATATCCACTAATTTTGATAAATACCCCTTCACTAAAAATATTGACTTGTGCATTGCATCTATACTAGGCATAGAGAGAACGAGATTTAGTTCAAAGGATTTTGGAAAATTGGGATTGTAGCTAGCATTATGGGGACCAAAATTTATGTAGACACAACAAAAGACACATGTGCATTCATCCAAATAAAAGGAATGAGAATACGGTAGTAAATTATTTGTGCAAGGATAGTTCTTTGAAGAAGATGATGCATTTCAATTAAGGCCATGCAATGGTTGAGATCAAAAATGTTGAAAAGAATATACTCAATATTGAAAATAATCTCAATCCCCCATCCCATCAAAGAAATTTTTCCAATGTATAGGTATTCAAGTTATCGTCACTACCCAATTTCTATTGATAAGAGACCAAAAAAAATTCAAATTTGAATATTTTCCTATATTGACTAGAATATCATGCTATAGTTCCAAACTTATTATAATATTAGGTTGATTGTTAAATTCATTATTAGTATGATTCCTAGCCACTATCTATTTAATATTACTTATTAGCCACTATCTACTTAATACTATTTAATATTACTTATTAGCCACTATCTACTTAATACTACTTACTAATTAAGGGGTCATCTCTATTGTTTCCTTCTAACTTGGTCATTCTATCCTCAAATATTGTGGGAGGGGTCATCCTATTAGAATGCCCTCTCTAACCATCCATAAGTTCAACATATGTTAAATGCTACTATGAAATGTATGAGAGTATTAGCAATGAATAAGATAATATTAATAAAGACAAAACAATTTTCCTCAGATATAAAGATAAAACATTTCAATGTGGAATTTATGAAGGATGATGTAAATATTATATCCAGGATTATCCAACTTTACATAAATATAAGGCATTGCATAAATATAAGACATTGTGAACTTCAAATATCATTCTCACACATATAAATAGTATGCAAATGAAAATTTTAGTATCTTAGGCTATTTTGGTGGCGTTTGCCAGGGGTACCAAGTAGTTGTGGAGTTAGAATTGTTTTATACCTAATTTTTTTATCATTTTTTCCATTTAAAATTTGAAGTTGGGCTTGGCACCAATAACTAGGTAAAACTGATAGCGTTTTGGGTGATTTTAAATTTTGCACAAGACAAGGGTATAAGAAATATGCAGGTGTTTTTTTATTCTAAAATAGTAATGGATTGGTTAAAAGGGAGAGCATAATTAGTCATCTTAGCTTTGTTACCTTTGCAGTACAGAATTAGAGAGTTACATTAAGCATGTGACTATGTTACTATAGAACATGTTTACCGAGAAGTCAATCATAAGGCTGATGCACTTTCCAATGAGATGGCAGATTTACATGAAGGGTTGTTGGTTTGCTAAGAATTCTGAGGTGAGGAGGCTTTCCCAAAACTGCAATACCCTCTCTTTTGATTGTCTGGTTCAATTTGATGTGGAGGAAAATGTTGAAGTGACCTTGATCATTTTTTGTTTTAACAAACAATAATTGTATTTCTGAAAAGTTTCCTTGATGTATTGTTAGGTCTATTGATTAATCTTAACAAGGGAAATAACTGTAACTGTTTGCAGTTAGTCTCTGCCCTAAAATTATGATTATGTTATTTTGTGTGGTTTAATATTATTTTTATTTTTATGTTTTTTTTAAGTTATAAAATGTGTTATTTAATTGGATTATTATATTTTATATGAAATATTATAAACTTTTCTATTAATGAAAAAATAATCACAATATTATATACATAATCTAAACATAAATTAATATTAAATTATTATATTTTACAATATAACAAATTTATATAAAACTCTTTAAACAAAACCATAACTATTTATATAAAATTCTTTAAACTAAATTTTTGAATTTATTTTAGAGAAGTAATTTAATAAGTTTAAAAAATAAAATTCAATAATAATAATAATAATTATTATTATAATAATAATAATTATTATAATTATTATTATTATTATTATTATTATTATTATTATTATTATTATTATTATTATTATTATTATTATTATTATTATTATTATTATTATTATTATTATTATTATTATTA
>JZKD02S0442108.1:10381-21689 GCA_000966675.3 Picea glauca | reverse complement strand
TTATTATTATTATTATTATTATTATTATTATTATTATTATTATTATTATTATTATTATTATTATTATTATTATTATTATTATTATTATTATTATTATTATTATTATTATTATAAACAAAATAAAAAATAAACAAATTCTAAAAACATAATATAATATAAAAACATGTGATGTTTTGTTGCCTTACACCTACATGTAATATAAAAACATCTCTAACTTATATGAAAATTTAAGTAAACACTATCTTTAAAATGTTTAAACATTGAATAGAAAAACATGTTTAAAAAATAGGAATTTAAATAACAATTCTATTAAAAATGTTTTCAAACATTAACAAAATTGAAAAATTGATATAATGTTTGAAATATTTAACCTAAAAAAAATGAATATTTATGAATACATGAAGACTCTTCAATGGCGTCGGTGCCCAATCTTTTGTCTTTCCTATCATATGCTTCTCACTTTGTACATCCACTGAACTTTAAAGCTCCATGATGTTGGAATTCTCCTTTAGATTTAAACATTTCCCAGACCTCTCATAGTGTTGAAAGTAAGTTTGTACATTGTGGAATTTTAGTTCATATTTCCATAAGCTTCGATCGGTATTTGTTTTGTGCATACATGAGCCAGAGAAAGGCTTATTGGGATTTATTCGCAGAGGTTGTGCAAGATAAAAGTAAAAATAAGGTAGATTAAGGCACTAGTAAAGATGACAATTAAGGGGAAAATGTATCTATGAGAAATATATTGAAATATATTTATCAATATAGTGTTATAATAATTTTTTTGGAAAAATGTATTTATGAGATATATATTCATAAATATAATGTTATAATTATTTTTAAAATGAATAAGAAGTTTCACTAATAATTTAGTGGAGTCATTGGGAATGATAATTTAGTGGAGTTATTAGGAGGAATAGTTTGGATAGTTTTATCACCGGAATGTTCAAAGGAAATAATATATCAATTGGGTAATGAAATAAAAAAATTCTTTTTATTTTGGTGGTGAATGGGATTTTGAGTGGTATTAATGTGAATAAATATATGGGAATTGAACCTATATGGGGAGAATAACAATGATTACTTCCAACCACTCAAGCTAAACCCAATTGACATATAAGTATACAATAAATATACAATAATACAATGTTTTTCTCATTTTAAAATTATTTTTGTGAACCCCAAAGAAAAAGAAATGCATCACTCGTCAATTAAAGGATATGAGAAAAACAATATTAAAAAATAAATATATAATGGATGAAAGGGTATGCAATGTCTCCATGATGACGATAATTACACATGCTTCATTGAGAATAGAACATTTAGATTTGAATTTTGTAGAAGTGGTTTTTTTTTGTTTGAATAAAAAAAAATTGTTGTTTATTTGTCACTTTGTGATAATGAAGGTTGATTCTCTACCCACACCTTCAAGAAGGGGAAACAAAGTATATCTACATACTAATGAGATATACTAGCACCTCCAAACAACCATGAGGTAATTTAATTTACATAGAATATACCATTTACATGTTAAGTTATTTTTGTTTCATTGAGTATAAAACATTTAGATTTGGATTTTGTAGAAGTGGTTATTTTGGGGGGTTTGAATATTTTTTTTTGGTCTATTTGTCACCTTGTGGTAATGAAGGTTGATTTTCTACCCACACCTTAAAAAGGGGAAAACAAAGTAGATCTACGCACACCCTAAAAAGGGGAAAGCAAAGTAGATCTACATACATGAGATATACTAGCCCTTCTAAACAATTATGAGGTAAATTAATTTACATAGAATATAGCATTTACATGTCAAGTTATTTTTTTATTAAAATGGGATGATTTTTTGTTTTTAAGTTATTTAACAAAATTTCCATGTTCATTTTATAATTAGTATGTTTTAGGAAATTCAAAATATGAAGACCTTGATGTTGGATTTGACGTTGGATAAGAGGATGATGAAGATGGTGAAAATAATCATGCAATTCTAGTGAAATAATATATTTGTGTTGTTGGTAGGCACGATATCATCCGTTCTTTTTCATTATATAAATAGGTAGTCTAACTCAACATGATCGTTTAGCAAGATTATTTACCATGAATGGAATCAAAGTAAAACAAGAATCACTTAATTAGTTGATCGTGAGATATGAGCATGCATACACCAATGAAAAAGAGCATATATGGTGATATATGAAGACAAGAAACATGAGTCTAGTGGTATTGTTATATCATTATGTGGAGTCTAATTGACTGGGTAGGAATAAAGAGTGTTTGAGCCAACACCATAATATGTTAGGGATTCTTTCTACTTATATGAGACCAAGAATCCAAAAAAAATCTCAACTAACATTTTACAGGGAAAATTATGGAGTTCTTCAAACATATACTATAAACAATTCAAGGAAATGGAACTAAGTTATAAGCAACATAATAAACTATAAACAATAATTGAACTCTACAATTATATTATCAAACAATAGACTAGGAAATGAGTTACATTTCCTTTCACGAGTATGATTTTGCATCAATGGGATAGTGTTTACATACAATAAGAAGTGTTATGAATTCTCATTAGCTCTAATTTGTCCATTATTAATGTCCTCCTATGATGACCCCCTAGAAGTAAACTTAGTAGTGAGATGTATGAAGCATCCTTGTCAATCATCTAAAGATATCAAATACCTATTGATTTTCTTTGTGCCATATCCATCTCCACCTCATATTTGTATGAGGTAAATGGGTTCAAGTTGATCAAACGTGGAATGGTTGATTTTAGCACCATTAGTGACTTTAATACTCTTAATGTATTCTCCGGCATGAGTACATGTCTCCAAACCCTTAACCATGTATTCTTCCTCTTTGAAGTTGTCAATATCTTTCAACGTCCTCTTTTTTTGCACTAGTCTTACATATTTGGTTATAGGTCTATTAGACCCAATTCTACCCATTTTGTCTAAATTCACCATGGTTACTCTATCTAGCAATTTGTTTTCTTAGAATTAGCATAAATTTTGAGAAATACATATTTTTCAGTGATCTTTTGGCCTCCATCACAACCTATACTCTATTATTGATGTTGCATACATTAAACTCAGAGTAGATAAATTTCATACATAATTCTTTAGTTAATGTAGCCACCTTGAATTGCCATCAATTTTTTATCATTTTGTTTGTATATCCTATTGTACCTATGTCATTTTGGTGGCAATTACCTCAATGCAAGTTAGGTGATGTAGACCCCCTTCTCTCCTAAGGGTTGCGTGACCTCACGTTCAAGGATCTTTGATTCTTGATTCAATCGAATCTTTGAAACCTTGATGGTTTCATTATGTATCTAAACACATGCTCTTTCGTCTTTCTAGCGCAGGTCCTATGGCACCCGCAACCTTCCCCTTCACTCTTGTGAAATATCAGAGTTTGGGCACTAGCTCCTTTTATGATAATCCCCTCCTTGATGTGACCTTGGGCGATGACCTCATGTAACCACGTGATTGCGGGCGCGCCCCAGAGTGGTTTGGAACCAAACTACTTTTCGCCCCACAATTGACCTTGAGCCACCACGTGTCCTTTTATCAATACAGTTGTCTCGATTGCGGCCTACCCTCATATTTTTAAAGCTCGATCGCCTTCTATCCCCGCAATGAGAGGTGATCGTCGATCTCACAATATTTATGGTGCTTCTAAACGAACGATCGAGATCTACTTATTAGAAACCAACAGTTCAGATCTACCCCTCCTAGATCGACGGTTGTGGTCGTTTCGAAATTCTGAACTTCGAAATTCTCAAATCTCAAACTTGCCTTTCTTCAACAACGATATATATTCTACCACGCGTCCCTCTCTGATCAACGGCTATGATCCCTATGGTTCTTCGGGCTTCGGGTTTTTCAAGTCTAAAACTTTACTCCCCTAGAAGTACACGGGATTCTTCCACACACCCTCTTGAATCAGATGGTGGGGATTTACTTCGGACAATCTGATGATTGACGTTTACTTCAGGTCTTTACCTAGAATCCACAAATTCACACCACCTATCCTATGGATCTGACAATTGAGGTTCACTTCGGCTCTCCAGCTCTCCGGGCTTCAGAAGTTTCAACTCTCAATCTGAAACTCTTGAAGTGATTTCTCTAGAGTTCACGATCCATCACCACGTGTCCCCCTGGAGTTGACTGTCGAGATCTCTTTCATCTTTCCCGGCTTCGGGAGTTTCAACTCTCAACTAAAATCTCAAAGTGATTTATATGGAGCTATTGATATGTTGACACGTGTCTCCTAGCGATCAACGGTCAGGATCTACTTCGGCTATTTCACCTCCTCTTGGTCCACGAAATTATGGAATTGTAGATCTTGTGCCACCTGTCCTCCTTGACAATGGATGGTCCCAAATTACTTGGGGACTTCAGAACTTTTGCAAGTTCACTCTCCTGCGTGTGCAAAGTGCTAAGACTCATGCACCTTGCTTTGATCAGACGGTTGTTGGTCCTCTGAGTTGTGATCCAACAGCTATTATCACTCCTCCTTCTAAGCTTTCGGCTTCCTCCGGCTTAGAAGATTTTCTAGGTATTCAAAGGCCACAACCTTTGTTCCTCCCATGATTCAATATCTTGGACCTCGTCTACACTCTTGAGAAGAGTTATCTCTTCTGATATTTCTCATCTTTTGATCTCTTGACTTATTAAAGAGTTGCTTTGACACTTAGTCGAGATCCGGATCTATGCACTCCTTGCAACAGATTCTTACGCAAGGTTTGTTTTCTCTCAAATGACCGTACATGCCTTGCAACAGTCACTTTGCACTCCTTGCAAAGGAAAAGTTTTGTTCTATCTCTTCTGAGCTTCGTAATCGAAACATATTTCGTCGATGCACTCCTTGCGGACTATGTGCACACCTTGCACAGACTCGACGAAGATAAAATAATTGAAACTTATACAAACATTTCATAGTTTCATATACTCGTAACGAAATTCATTCATTCATGAAAACAACAATAACAGGGAATTGAAAACAGTAACAACACCATGCATTGGATCAATTTTCCTCTGTTATATTCATTCAAAATTAAATGGCTAGAGCTATGATCAAACAACAAATAAAAACTCGGAATTTTCCTACTAACTCGCAGCAGCCTCATTTGGGCATACAAAACCTTTATTTGTCTGAGAGGGTTCTTAGGGTTCCCCCTGACTACTCGTCTATTTGAAAAAAAAAACCTAACTGCTACCTTAGTTCAGTTACATTCAAGACTAGGAGTGAAAACTCCCAGATCACTCATGATCATTCAGCTTCCAAGCGTTTGATCTTCTTCCATTTTTCAATCATCTAAAAAATATTCGCAGTAAACGCCAACGTTAAGATTCTGAAATGATTCCAAGGCGTTGATTTTTCCTACCACACGTTCTCGTTGACGATGCTCCTGCATCATACTCCCCTGGAAAAAAATTCATGGACTCCTTTCCATGAGCTCCTGCACCGAATTTCCATGCTTCTGGATATCAACTTCATTCTCCCACCTGGAATCTTCTATTGGGTGTCCCTTCCACTTGACCAATTATTCAAAATAGGTCTTCCTCCTGGTCTTTTTTCCAATCCTTTGATCAACAATTGTATCCATCTATGGTTTTTCTGCTATAGGAATTTTCTTCTCCCATTGAATCTTCTCTTGATATTCTAATCCCTCTATGTCATCTTCCATGTAAGGGTACAGGTCTAAAACGTTAAATATGGGTGATATGCCCACATCATCTGGCAGCTCAATATCATAGGCATTTGCATCAAACTTCCTCAATATCTTACATTGTCCTATCTTCTTCATATTCAACTTGTTATATGTTCCCCTAGGGAACCTTTCTTTCTTAAGATGTGCCAGAACCTGATCTCCTACTTCAAATTGAATCTCTTGGTGATGTTGATCAATTCTGTGCTTGTACTCTTGGCTAGAGTTCTGCAACTACTCTCTGATATGGCTATGGAGTTTCCGCATTTTTGCAGCAAAATATTCTGCTCTAGCGCTTCTGGTCTCACTCTGTTCCAAGTCTCTCAACTCAGCTACTACTCTTGGTTTCATTCCATACAGTATTTGGAATGCGCTATTTCCAGTTCTTATATTTGGTGAGTCATTATATGCAAATTCTACTTGTGGCAGAATCTGATCCCACTAATTATGATGCTCAATGACCAGACTCCTCAATAAGTTTCACAAAATTTTGTTTACCACCTCAGTTTGTCCATATGTCTGAGGGTGATAAGCTGAGTTGAAGGAAAAATTTGTCCCCAACTTCTTCCATAGTGTTCTCCAAAAATGACCAACAAATTTAGTGTCTTTGTCTGAGACAATGCTCCTGGGTAGTCCATGAAGTCTCACAACTTCCTTGAAAAACAAATTTGCAACATGTGTTGCATNTCCTATGGATCTGACAATTGAGGTTCACTTCGGCTCTCCAGCTCTCCGGGCTTCAGAAGTTTCAACTCTCAATCTGAAACTCTTGAAGTGATTTCTCTAGAGTTCACGATCCATCACCACGTGTCCCCCTGGAGTTGACTGTCGAGATCTCTTTCATCTTTCCCGGCTTCGGGAGTTTCAACTCTCAACTAAAATCTCAAAGTGATTTATATGGAGCTATTGATATGTTGACACGTGTCTCCTAGCGATCAACGGTCAGGATCTACTTCGGCTATTTCACCTCCTCTTGGTCCACGAAATTATGGAATTGTAGATCTTGTGCCACCTGTCCTCCTTGACAATGGATGGTCCCAAATTACTTGGGGACTTCAGAACTTTTGCAAGTTCACTCTCCTGCGTGTGCAAAGTGCTAAGACTCATGCACCTTGCTTTGATCAGACGGTTGTTGGTCCTCTGAGTTGTGATCCAACAGCTATTATCACTCCTCCTTCTAAGCTTTCGGCTTCCTCCGGCTTAGAAGATTTTCTAGGTATTCAAAGGCCACAACCTTTGTTCCTCCCATGATTCAATATCTTGGACCTCGTCTACACTCTTGAGAAGAGTTATCTCTTCTGATATTTCTCATCTTTTGATCTCTTGACTTATTAAAGAGTTGCTTTGACACTTAGTCGAGATCCGGATCTATGCACTCCTTGCAACAGATTCTTACGCAAGGTTTGTTTTCTCTCAAATGACCGTACATGCCTTGCAACAGTCACTTTGCACTCCTTGCAAAGGAAAAGTTTTGTTCTATCTCTTCTGAGCTTCGTAATCGAAACATATTTCGTCGATGCACTCCTTGCGGACTATGTGCACACCTTGCACAGACTCGACGAAGATAAAATAATTGAAACTTATACAAACATTTCATAGTTTCATATACTCGTAACGAAATTCATTCATTCATGAAAACAACAATAACAGGGAATTGAAAACAGTAACAACACCATGCATTGGATCAATTTTCCTCTGTTATATTCATTCAAAATTAAATGGCTAGAGCTATGATCAAACAACAAATAAAAACTCGGAATTTTCCTACTAACTCGCAGCAGCCTCATTTGGGCATACAAAACCTTTATTTGTCTGAGAGGGTTCTTAGGGTTCCCCCTGACTACTCGTCTATTTGAAAAAAAAAACCTAACTGCTACCTTAGTTCAGTTACATTCAAGACTAGGAGTGAAAACTCCCAGATCACTCATGATCATTCAGCTTCCAAGCGTTTGATCTTCTTCCATTTTTCAATCATCTAAAAAATATTCGCAGTAAACGCCAACGTTAAGATTCTGAAATGATTCCAAGGCATTGATTTTTCCTACCACACGTTCTCATTGACGATGCTCCTGCATCATACTCCCCTGGAAAAAAATTAATGGACTCCTTTCCATGAGATCTTGCACCGACTTTCCATGCTTCTGGATATCAAATTCATTCTCCCACCTGGAATCTTCTATTGGGTGTCCCTTCCACTTGACCAATTATTCAAAATAGGTCTTCCTCCTGGTCTTTTTGCCAATCCTTTGATCAACGATCGTATCCATCTATGGTTTTTCTGCTATAGGAATTTTCTTCTCCCATTGAATCTTCTCTTGATCTTTTAATCCCTCTATGTCATCTTCCATGTAAGGGTACAGGTCTAAAATGTTAAATATGGGTGATATGCCCACATCATCTGGTAGCTCAATATCATAGGCATTTGCATCAAACTTCCTCAATATCTTACATGGTCCTATCTTCTTCATATTCAACTTGTTATATGTTCCCCTAGGGAACCTTTCTTTCCTAAGATGTGCCAGAACCTGATCTCCTACTTCAAATTGAAGCTCTCGGTGATTTTGATCAATTCTGTGCTTGTACTCTTGGCTAGAGTTCTGCAACTACTCTCTGATATGGCTATGGAGTTTCCGCATTTTTGCAGCAAAATATTCTGCTCCAGCGCTTCTGGTCTCACTCTGTTCCAAGTCTCTCAACTCAGCTACTACTCTTGGTTTCATTCCATACAGTATTTGGAATGGGCTATTTCCAGTTCTTATATTTGGTGAGTCATTATATGCAAATTCTACTTGTGGCAGAATCTGATCCCACTGATTATGATGCTCAATGACCAGACTCCTCAATAAGTTTCACAAAATTTTGTTTACCACCTCAGTTTGTCCATATGTCTGAGGGTGATAAGATGAGTTGAAGGAAAAATTTGTCCCCAACTTCTTCCATAGTGTTCTCCAGAAATGACCAACAAATTTAGTGTCTTTGTCTGAGACAATGCTCTTGGGTAGTCCATGAAGTCTCACAACTTCCTTGAAAAACAAATTTGAAACATGTGTTGCATCACTAGTCTTATGGCATGGGATAAAGTGTGCCATCTTTGAAAATATATCCACCACCACAAATATGGAATCACATCCTCTTTGCATTCTTGGCAGTCCCAACATAAAATCCATGCTTATTGCATCCAAGGGCCTCTCTGGTATTGGCAATGGTTGATACAATCTAGTGTTCTGTCTTTTACCCTTTGCATGTTGGCAGATTCTACATATGTTCACAAATTTTATCACTTTTGTTCTCATACCTAGCCAATAGTATGAACTGCTCAACTGTGCAAAAGTTTTATCATGGCCAAAATGTCCAACCAATCCTCCACTATGCTTTTCCTTCAAAAGGTTATCCCTCATTGAGCATTTTGGTATGCACAATTGATTGCCCTTGAACAACAATCCCTCCTGAATCATATACTTTGTCCACTGGGTCTTGTCTCTCAGCACGAGATTTTCACATGCTTTGTATGCTTCCTTGAAATCTGGATCATCACAATACATATCCTTCAGGTGTTTAAACCCCAAGGTCTTCACCTGAAACTCCTGCAGAATCAAACATCTCCTACTTAATGCATCAACAACTTTGTTAGCATTCCCAGCAATATGTTTTATGACAAAATTAAAAAATTTCATAAACTCAATCCACTTTTCATGCCTCTAATTCAATTTTTCTTGTCTGGTTATGAATTGTAAATCTTGGTTGTCACTATACAATACAAATTCCTATGGAACAAGGTAGTGCCTCCATTTCTTCAGGGCTTGAATTATGGCATAAAACTCCTTATCATATGTGGAGTATTTTCTCTTAGTATCATTCATGTTCTCATTGAAATAGGCAACATGCCTATTATCCTGGCTCAAAACTACCCCAATTGCAAATCCACTTGCATCACATCTCACTTGAAATGTCTTTCCAAAATTTGGTAAGACCAGAATTGGTCATTCTGTTAATTTCTCCTTCAGTATATTGAATCTCCTCTTGGCCTCCTCTGTCCATTTAAAATACTTGTGCCTCTTCTTCACTGTATCCATCATTGGTGCACAAATTCCACTGAAATCTTTGATGAACTTCATATAGAAACTTGCTAATCTGTGGAAGCTTTGTACCTCAAACATACTCCTTGGTGATGGCCATTATTTGATTGCTTTCACTTTCTATGGATCCATCTTCAGTTCATTGGAAGAGATCACAAAACCCAAGTAAATGAGATATGCCTTCATAAAAGAGGACTTCTTCATCTTTATCAACAGCTTCTCCTATTGTAGTCTCCTCATCACTAGTGTCAGGTGTCTCAAATGCTCCTCTTTAGTCCTACTAAAGACTAGTATATCATCCAAATATACAACCACGAACTTTCCAATGAAATCTTTCATTATTTCATTCATCAACCTCATAAAAGTACTCGGGGAATTTTTTAAGCCAAATGGCATAACAATCCACTCATACAAACCTTCATTTGTCTTAAAGGTTGTCTTCCACTCATCACCTTCTCTCATTCTTATCTGGTGATATCCAATTTTCAAATATATCTTAGAAAGGAAATTTGCTCCACTTAAATAGTCCAATAAATCATTCATTCTTGGCAAAGGGAATCTACACCTGATGGTGATCTTGTTAATGTATCTTGAGTCTGTACACATTCTCCATCCTCCATCCTTTTTTGGACTCAACATAGTTGGAACTGCGCATGGACTCAAGCTCTCTCTGACCAAACCCTTGTCTAACAATTCCTGAACTTGGTTCTTTACCTCCTAATTCTCTTGAGGTGTCAGTCTGTATGTTGCTTTGTTTGGAAGACTTTCTCCTGGTATGAAATCAATATGATGGATGATACTTCTGATGGGTGGCAATGATTTAGGCAGCTCATCAACCACTATGTCAGCAAAATTATCCAACAATTCCTGAACTTCTCCAAGTAAATCATCCATCGAAGTACTTGTAAGGATAACTCTGGGTTTCCTCACCATAGCAAACTGCATCTCATGTTGCTTCTTGACTTCTTTTAGGAGTTCCTTCCCGCTCAAGAGAAGTATGCTTGTGTTGGATTCCTCTTTCACTTTCTTCTCTTCTATTGGCAAAAACATGTGTGTCCTACCATTCTTCTCTGAGGTGTATGTATTATTCCTCCCATCATGAATGACATTCCTGTCAAACTACCATGGTCTTCTCAACAAGATATGACATACATCTGTGGGAATTACATCACATAGAATTTCATCTCTATATCCTCCTATCTTAAATTCAACAAGGGATTGTTTAGTAACCATTACCTGGTGTCATTTCTGCAACCATGAGACTTTGTATGGCTTCGGATGTGCATTTGTCTCCATTTCCAATTTCTCCACCATCTTTGTGGATACTAAGTTATCAGTGCTCCCACTGTTAGTTATCACCTTGCATACTATGTCTTTAGTCTTACAAGCTGTCCTGGATAGACTTTTCCTCTACACTGGATTTTCAACTTCTGCCTCTGGTTTTAAGAGAACCTTTCTCAACATCAGGGATGTTCCATCCTCTGCTCCTTCTGCTTCAACATTCCTTCTTTGTGCTTCT
>JZKD02S0442086.1:0-17646 GCA_000966675.3 Picea glauca | reverse complement strand
ATTGTATCTTCCTCTTGGAGGTTTATCCCTCCCTTTACATATGGAAGTTGTAGCTACCTTTGGAAGTCATTACTTCCCTTGAACAATAACTATTGATTATTTCTCATATATTGTGAATGGTGTACTGTGGTGTATTGGTGTAACTCTTATACTATTGTTCATTTCTCATTGGATATAATTGAATGGTATAAGTATAATTTGAAAAAGGTTTTAAATTGTACTTGATACTGATTCACCCCCCTCTCAGTATCAACAAGATGCTTTGATTTCTGGTAGATATGGGAAGTTTTATGTAGCATGATTATCTGCACATATACCAAAAATATCAATGTTATCTAAAGGAAATTATTTTAAAGGGTGCCTTTTTCTACATTTTGGAAAATAAATCGTTAATGTTGCATCCTCTAACTCTTTCTTTTTCTTAATATTCAAAGTGTCTAAGTGAGAACCAAGAGTACTAAGAATGTATGTTTTAAAATTTTCCAATAAATTTCCAATCTGTGCTCTACTTACCCCACCGGTGGCTAATTTTTTAACCCTAGAGATAGAATCTCTAGGTCCCTTACCATATTTGGACTTTCTTCGAGAGATATGCTTGCATAAGTCACAAATTTTTGAATAGGTTAGGTGATAAATATCTCATTTACTCGTTAAATTCAATACATCAATCCATTCATCTCTAATTCCCCTAAGTAAAATGACTTTTAAAGTATCCAAATATCGATGTGATGCAGGAGCATCGCTTCCAATCCATCCATGTGCTAGCCCACCCTCTCATATTTTGAATTTGAATTAAGGGAATTTAAATATTGTAAGGTTGTTAGAGCCAAAAGGTCGTGCCTATACGTAGGCTTTAGATGTAGATAGACTTTAATGGTTGTAAGGCTGGATCTAGCTATGATTATGGACAAGACAACCCATTCAATTTTAGAGTTAATGTAATTGAATAGGGTAGGTGAGATGGAGGGAAGAGATCGAATAGCCCCCTCATGTAAAGATATTTGGTATCTTGTTTTGATGATTATTGAGTTAGAGAAGAGAGCAGAGAGAAGGAGCCAAAACTCTGTCAAATTCTGAGCTTAGGAACACCTTGTAAAGGCGGCATTTGATATTAATACAAACCAGAGAAGTTTTTCCTGCATATTGTTTGTGTTGTGTGAATGTCTACGTGTGTTCTATTTATGTTGTGAATGTATGCTATATATGTGCGTTTACAGGGACAAATAGGTTATGCTATCTGTAAAGTTCTTTGATTTCAGGTTGGATTTCTCTGAGGCTTCATGTCAAGAGGGCGTGACAGAACACTGCAGGTTCTGAATGCTAGTGCATAGAGTGCACTTTTGATTCTGCAGAATTTGGACAAGGACGTGCTAGGACGGCACACCAACTGAAATCATTGTCTCAGAGGAAGACCTCAAGGTTGTTGAATACCTTGGAGGTGAGACTATGCAGAGGAGGACACAGTAGAAGACATAATCTCTGAGGAGTTCTGTAGAGCTCTGCCAAGAGGGAATTGAGAAGGTGCATAGAGCCCACAGAGAGAACTCTTTGAGTTTAGAGATGGAGAAGAGGCCAAGGAAGGATCTTCACAGGGTTGATGAACACCCTGCAGACTCAGCAAGAAGTTTCTTGAGTAAGGGAGTGTCAGGAGGACATCATATTCTCCATCTGAGGGAGAAGGAAAAAGAATAAATCACTTAGAGGTCGAAGCCACAGGAAAATCTTAGAAGGGATAGAACCTTCATGTGTGCAAAGACTCTGCAAGGAGCGCATAAGTTGAAGAATACTTTGAGGATTTAAGGAGAGAAGCTTAGGAGGAGTAGTGATTTCATGCATGGAGCCATAGCTGCAGGAGTCGCAGAGGCCAAGGAACTCTTTGGAGATTTTAGAATCTCAAAAGCTCACGAGGGACAGTGTCCTTAAGAATGCAGGCAAGACCCAATGGTGTAGATATCGTAGAGGAAAAGAAAAGGCCGAAGCCTTTGGAATTTGGAAAATCTTCCAAAGTTTGGGAAGAAAGCGCATGCTCAATAGGAGGAGCACAGTTTCCATCGGATTAGCTGAGAAGATCTGGATCATGGATTCGTGTCCAGGCAGCATAGGAAGAGCGTAGCGGAAGAACAAGTCTGAGCCGTCATATCTGGGTACATGGACCGATAGCCGTCGGATATGTGGAAAGTTGCATGAGGTTTAAATTCTCACGCGCAGAGAAAAGAATCCAAAAAGTCTTGACAGGGTAGAGGTATCGGGATTTTGGACTTCAGGAATTCAGAGGCTCAGAGGATGAAGGACTGGAGATTTGGACTCACAGGTCCTGAGGTCCCGAAGGTATCTGAGTCGTCTATCTGCGGAGGACAGGTGGCACGATATCCTTTCATATCGGGGATTCAAACATTGGGAAGCAAAGAAGGGAGTCTTTTGGCTTTCCTACTGGCAAAGTCTCGAAATGATCTGGACCATCCATCGATGGAGGACATGTGGAGGAGATCGGAGAGTCCACCGAGATTTCGGATACTGGGGATTCGAGAGAAAAAAGGATAAGTGTCATAGGGATCGCGAAGTTTCGAAACGTGAAACCCCGAAAACTCCGAAAGAACAGGGAGGACACGTGGCAATGATCCAGGCATCGGAGAAATCCCCGAAAGGACGTGAACTGTTGGATGTCAGAGGATCATAGTCGTTGATCTCCCTTTGATTTGGTACTTCGGTATTTCAGGTATCGGGAAGTCCAAGGAGCAAGGACCGGGTAACCTTGCATCGTGGGAATCGCGAATTCTTGAAAGAAGAATTTCGGCATTTCAGTTACCAGGAATGCGAGAGGTAAGAGTTTTAAACTCTTGACCCATTGAATCCCAAAAGAAACTGAGTCGTTGGATCAAGGGAGGCTTTGAGCCATTGATCTTGTTCAGAGGAGGAGAAATGGAGGGTTCAATATTTTGGTACTTTGGTATATCAGCTACCGGGAGTACGAGAGGACAATGAAGATTTGATGCACTGAGAGTTGCGTAATTCCAAAACGCGAATTCCTGAAGGCGGAGAAGGAGAATTTACTGGGTCACGAGGGCAAGAGCTAGATTTCAGCATACCAGATATCGGGATTTCAAAAATCCTTAGGACAAGGAATCAGGGCTTTCGGGGAAGTAAAATCCCGAAGCTGGGAAATGCGGCATAGGGGAGAGTGATGTTGTGGCCACACTTGATATTGGGATTTTGGGATTCGGCATTCCGGGGATCCAGTATACATAAGGTCGGAGCATTTCGGCATCGGAAAATCTGAAATCCTGAAAGGAGGAATAGCACCGGGACATTTCATCATTTCGGGATTCGACTTTTCTGCCATCTCAAGGACAAGAAATCGGGCATTTCGGCGTTGGAAACCCCGAAGTCTCGAAAGCAATGTATTGTTGGAGAGTGAGGTTGTGGTCGCACCGGGTATCGAGATTTCAGAAATCGACATTTTGGGAATCCCGAATACTAAGAGTCGGGGCTCACGACGTCGAAAGCTCCGAAGAAGACTACGGTCATATGAAGAGTGGTCACATGGACCAAAGATATGGCCCAGGGGGCTAATCGTCTTTGAGTGCTATTTCGACATTTCACCATTTCAGGGATCGGGGGATCGAGAAGGCAAACGTTCTCGACACCAGGACTCAGGGAGTCCCGGGACCCGAAATTCCATTTCGAGAAAAGGTCGAGGTCATGCTAAGGCCGTGTGCAGGTGAAAGCTTGCGCTTGTGGCATGCTTGTGCAGGTGGAGTTTCATGAAGGACCTGTGGATCAAAGATTTGAGGTTCCAGTACGGAATCAAAGGAGTCTCTTTGGCTTGAGGAGGTTTTTGAACGATCCTGCGTGGACCTCGACCCGAGGGTTTGGGGTTCTGCGTACATCAAGATGATTTTGTTTTTATCCTTTAATAGTATAATGGAATCTTTCTAAATAATCTTCAAGACTATGTTCTTCTTTTTGTGTCATCTTAAACATTTCCTCTCTCATTCCTTGATTTGTACAATAATCATTGTATTTTTCAAGGAATGTTTTCCTCATCTCATCCCATGTTTTTATTTCATTCGTTTCCAAACCCATAAACACACATAATGAAACATCCTTAAGTGTAGATGAAATTACTTCAATTTTTGAGCGCCAGAATAATAATCATAGTTGCGACATAACATCAAATTCAAAAAGGAACGTTTTTGGGCCTTCGGTTATCATATCATGAAAGTTGGGCAATGTTGAAGGTGGTATGTTCTTCATTTGGATAGAAACTATTTGATCCAATATTGGAAATCCAAATTATTTTTCAACAGTTGATGTATATGTTCCTTCTTGTCTTTCTTCTTATTCATGTTCTTCACCTCTAGGTCCTATTTCTTCTTCTCGGTCACCAAATATTACTCTCGACATATTGTAATATTCAATAAGCATAGATTCCTATTAAGGAGTAAAGAGTAATGGTTCTTCAATAGGGTTTTATGGAAATACAATCTCTGGTTGACCGTTGATTAGTTCTCCTTCTTGAGGTTTTTCTGGAAGTATGAAAGCTTGTTGTGAAGTTGATGGAGCTTTTATTGTTTTAGAACTTCCTTCTCAAGATTTTTGTTTGCCTTTTTCTTGTGTAATGGGAATCCTTCATGTTCGTCCTTCTCTTGTAGTTATACATGCAGGGGGATTAGATGATGGTGTGGATCTTACAGTACCACGTGATGGAGTGGGTGAAGTGGTGTTTGGTGCACTTATACAACTAGTAAATCTACCTCTATTTTCCCTACATCTATTCATGCATCCTACTTATCATGATTTTAAATGGTTAAATAGAGATTCACTATAACTCTAATTTTTTTAATGTCCCCCTTCCCATGCATTCATTACCATGTGCATCTAAAGAAAATAAAAATAATTCCTTTTTTCAGCTCCTTCACACCGAGGGAAAAAATATCAGTCAGTCCAATTGGATGAACTCTGTTACATTAAATTATCGACCTGGGGATTGTAAATTGATGAAGTGCAATGAAAAGTATATGCAACTACTAGTTTTTATCTAATCATGCAAATGGAAAGTAAATTGTTTAGTGGTTCAACTGCAGAAACATATTTCTTCTTAGCTGCAGAAAGAACATAGTAATGCTAAAAAATAAAAAAACAGATTTATAAAGAACACATAAGTAATTCTAAGATGTATAACCAACAATCTACTAGAATGTCATAATATTTCCTCAATCATTTAACATTGTGAAGTTCCCTACTGATCATAACAATCAATTATTCAATTGGTGGTTTTGAATTTAGTTACTCCTATGCAAAGAAAAAAATGAATCCATTTTAGAAAATAAATAACAAAATTAAAAATCACACAAATCAAATAACTAAAATCACAATACCATAAATGAAAGGAATAGTGTGCTCCTCCACAAGGAGCCCTCTTGATTCAGGGTACGTTATTTAACTAAACCATATAATACTGAGTTCTATAAAACAAATATTAATAACTCATGAATATGGAAGTAACCAGAGGCTTATATTAATCAACAAACAAGTTTTAAAACAATTCGATTACACAGTACAACAATGGTAACTCTCTATGAGGATATGATCATTGATATTTATACAATGAGAACAGGATCTGCAAGATCCATATCATATGGATCTCTTGATACAATGCATATAAAATATCTCATGTGTAGATAGTTAAATCAAATATGGATCAGTCATGGATGATTGGATTCAATCTTGATTATCCATGAATAGAGAAATTCATGGTAACATTCATGAATTTATCAAATACAATCACACTCTATCTCGTGCCTTGATTTTTTGTAGTTGTTCTTATGAAATTACGCCACATGTACATGTTGATTGTAGCTTTGACTTAGCCCCTGCTTTATGCTAGAAGATCCATAGACCAAACATACAGGTGGATGAGATTCATGGATCCTTTTAACACTTCCTATATGTCCTAGGTCCATCCAATGTTGACCAAAACCCTGTAGATGGAAAAATATATGATAGAAATGGGTCTAATTAATAGGATATAGAACTATAATATGAGTTTCTACAAAATCGAGAGATTTTGTAACTACTCATTCTAATAATGATTAATTAAATCATTTGTGCATTACGAAGTATGGAATTAACATAATAATAGACAATTTTAACTCTAACCCTCTTCAATGCATACATTTTGTAGGTGAGATTGTTTAAGTGGGGAAAAGGAGTAAGGTGTTGTTGAGATTCACAGTAATACTGAGGGGAGGGGGGGTGGGGGGTGAATCAATATTACATCAATTTTCTCATTTTTCTTTTCTTTTAATGATTTAATATTATTTTGAAGTGCTTACTTAATCACCAATGCATACAGAAATTAAACCAACACAGAAAACAAATTACACCATAATTTTTACGTGGAAACCCAATGATGGAGAAAACCACATAACATCTTTATTTATGTTCCTTTGCAAGCACCAACTTACACTTTATAATATTACAGCTTGATAGGCACCCACATGTTGCAAATAATGAGGACACAAAACCCCTGAGGCACTAACCTGTTACAAATGATGAGAACACCAATCCTCTCAAGAACCAACCTGTTACAAATGATGAGGACACCAATCCTCTCATGAACCAAAATGTGGATTGAGGACACCATCTCTCTCCCTTGCACCACCTTGCCTCTTTGTATTCATTTTTCTCCAAAAACAATCCTTACACAACTAGACCTTTCTCCTTTTAATTCAAAAACCATCTGATATATTTCCAATTCAATTCTTTTGAATAGTTACATGAACTTTTACTTCTCTTCTTTTCAACAACTAATTTGATCAAAGCACATCCCTATTTATAATTTATTTGCCTGAGTTCAACTAACTCTATGTGGATGCATAGTATTTATATTGTGGACATGTCTTGACTAGATAAAAGTCTAGTTAGTTATATCTGGACACACTTATGTCTAAATTAAGTATATGGACACATAAAAATCATATTATGGACATATATTGACCAAATCAAAGTCCATTTAGTTATATGTGGACACACTTCTATCTAAATTAAGTATATTTCTTATCTAGTTATGGCTCGACATTCTTTGACTAAATCAGATGGACCAAATCTTCCTTGTTTTATGAAAAAATTTCGAGGATCATCGTTCATCCTTTCAATGATTAATGAAGGATCGATTATGTGACCAAATATTCCAATGAATGAGATCCAACTCATCTCTAACAACATAACCTAGTCTTATAAGAGCATCTCATTAAAATTGACCCAACAATTTACATTCCGGTTTACATATCACCCAATGCACAGATAGAATAGGAGTGCAATATTCAAGTCACAAGTCTTCAACCCATCACACTTTCTCTATAGCATGCTCACTAATTCTCCCATCAGAATGTGAGCACGCCCTGGTGACTCACTCACTATACTCTCAAAGTTCCACTTGTTCCATCGTAATCCACTTTGTCTCTTGTCGCACCGACTTTGTCTCATAACACTCCATTGCATTGTTCATCACAGTATCTCAAGGCACCATGTATATTTTCTTCTATGCCATTGACAAGTGGCCGACTTTGTTTCTTCACACTCCATTGTGCCATTCGTTGTGCTAGCACAAGGCACCCTGCAGGTTTTCTTATGCACCATTGACCCTTTCATCCTTTGATCCTTTTGTGCACTTATATTTTCATTCTTTCACAGCTTCCTCTATCTATGCACCATACGATTTTCCATACTATCTGTCATAGCACTAGAACTCAATATATTCATGACTACTTTGACATCAATGACAACATATGCACAAATAACTCATGCTTTATCATTAATGGAAACCAAAAGATCCTTACTACCAAATCAATGGCCTTTATGCTAAGTTTATCTCCCTTTCAATGTGAACGACCGTTAAATCAATGGACTTTATGCTAAGTTTCTCCCCCTTTCAATGCATGCAAAAAATCTCTTTCAATGTGTATCAACTTCATGCTAAGTTGGGTTGTTGTTTTTGTTTTTGTTACTCTCTCACATTGACACCAATGACAAAGATAGACTTTGTATATTATCCCTCTAGGCAGAAGTACCTCTAGAATCATGTTTTAAAACATGCTCCTAGAGTCTTTACGCGTACAGAACCTCCCTCAAATAGAATACCATCGAGAACCCTTTGAAACTTCAATTTTTCACATCTCCACAAAAAAAAACTTATTTTTATGAGTAATGTAAATATTAACAACAATATCACTTTCCCTTGATACAACATCAAATGGGGCACCTATAGAATGAGTGAATTGTGTTATTTACTGAAGAAAGGAAGACAAGATCACACCCAACCTCTGTCTATGATACTCAAAGGTTTCTCTTGGTAATGGATTGGTAAAAATATATGCAATCTACTCTTTGGAAGGAACATACTCTAATTTGACCACCTGATCCTGAACTTGTTCTATGAGAAAATGATATTGTATTGGTATGTGTTTAGTATTAGACTGTTGAATTTTTTTTTTAGAGATATTGATAGCACTTGTATTTTCACACATGATGGTGACAAGTTGATCAAAAGGAACTTGAATATCCTTGAGGTTGTTTTTTATCCACAAAAATTGAGTACAACAAGATCATGTAGCTATATATTCGGCTTCAGCTGTAGAAAAGGAAGTGGAAGTTTGTTTCTTGTTGATCTGGGACACTAAATAGCTGCCAAGGAAGAATTCACCTCCACTAGATATTTTTCTATCATCAATAATTCCTTTACATTCTGCATCAGTATAAGCTCTGAGAACGAGGTATGTGTCTTTCGGATACCACAAGCCATAATCAACGTTTCCTTGCAAGTATCTAAATATTCTTTTAACTGCAAGGACATCAGTTTCCTTAAGATTGGATTGAAACCTGCCTACCAAACCTACTGCTTGTATGATGTTAGAAATTGAATCTATGAGATAAAGTAAATTTCCTATCACATACTTGTACAGGGTTTGATATATGTTTGGAGCATCATCATCTTTGTTGAGTTTGCAATTGGTAGTCATAGGAGTGCTTACTAGTGCATAGTTTTCCATGCCAAATTTCTTCAAGATTTCCTTGAGATATTTACTTTGATAAATGGAAATCCCTCTTTTTGATTGATGATTCTATAGAACAATAAAGGAGAGTTTCCCCAACATAGAAATCTCGAACTCTTTTTGCATTGCAGCTGCAAACTTCTTACTCAATAATATGTTACTGCCAAAAATAATATCATAAACATATACTACAATAATTAGTAGGGCATTACCTTTAGCCTTGTTGTATAAGTTGTTATCAGTCGTTCCCTTTTTAAATCCTTGTTGGTGCAAATACTTGTCCACACTGTAGTAGAAATCTCTTGGATCCTGTTTTATCCCATACAAGTTTTTTTAATCAGCATACATAATATTTTTTGTCAGTCAATTGAAAACCCTTTGGTTACTCCACACAAACTTATTCCTCTAGGTAACCATTTAAAAAGGATTATGTGACATCCATCTGATAAAATTTGAATTTCCTATAGCATGCAAAAGCCAAAAAAATCTTGATAGCTTCAATTCTTGCAATAGAGGCAAAGGTTTCTTAAAATTCCACTCCTACTTGAGAATACCCTTTTCATACTAGTCTGCCCTTGTTTTTGACTATAACTCCATCTTCATTCAACTTGTTTCTGTATACCCATTTAGTTTCAATTACATTCTTGTTATTGGGTCTTGGAACAAGATCCCAAGTATTATTTTTTTCTATTTGGTCTAGTTCTTCATTCATGGCTTCGACCTAGTGGTCATCCTAACTTGATTGCACAAAATTTTGGGTTCACTCAAGGACAACAATGAAAAATTTGTAGAGCTAGATGTATATACAATTTTTCTTCTAGTTTGTATACATTCTTCCTTCTTTCCAAGAATCTGATTTTATGGATGATGTTTTTTAACATACCTTGACGTGGTCTTTGGCTGTGGTGTTTCCATTATCTCCTCTTCCTATGAATCTTCTGGTTCCCAATGCTCATTCATTCCATCATCTTGTGGTTCATTGTTGATTGGTGCATCATATATATATATATCATGATGTTGGTGTCTTACTGGATAAAGTGGTCCTTCATCTACCTTTACATATATACTCTCAACTATCTTTTGGAGTATTTTTTTTAGCACTTGTACACTTTTCTTCTAGAGGAGTATCCTAATAGGATACCTTGATCAGATCTAGATTCAAACTTACCTAATTTGTCTTAATTTCTTTTAATGTAGCATTTGCTTCCAAATATATTGAAACGATTTATTGATGATGATATGTCATTCCATATATCATGAGGGTTTTTATCGTTGTTTACTCTTATGTGAGATTTATTGAGAATGTTGAAATTAGTTTGGACGACCTCTCCCCAAAAGGTGTTGGGTACCTTTGATTCACTAAACAATGCACTATCCATTTCTTGAACTATTATGTTCATCATTTCTACAACTCCATTTTGTTGAGGGGTTCTTGCAACAACAAAATATCTCTTGATCACATGTTTTTCAAAATAATTGTTGAATTCATCAAATGTGAATTCTCCTCCTCTATATAACCTTAGGCACTTTATTTTTAAGTCCATTTCATTTTCTACCCGTGCTTTGAATATTTGAAATTTTTCAATATCCTCAAATTTATGCTTCAATAATCCAACCCAAGTCATCTTGGTATAGTCATAAATCAACAATATGAAATAGTTTTCACCTCATGGTGATTGTGTACTAGTAGCGCCATAAATATCTATATGGATCAACTCAAGAGGTTAAGTGGTGGAGTGTTCTCTTGCCTTGAATTGAACTCTTGACTTATTTCCAAACTGACATGATGTGCAAGTAATATTCTCAGGTTTGGAAATTTTAGGCATATCTCGTACACCATATTTTCTTCCTAGATTAACAAGATTATTAAAACTAAGATGACCTAATATTTTGTGACAAATCCATCCCTCATTGGTTTTACCAATGCAACATTTTTCTTTTCCTTCTTCTAGAAAATACGCATTCCCTAGAGTTCAGACTTCCTTTACAACAATCTTCCCTGTATTCGTATCCATTACTTTTCATCCTTTTGAATGAAAGAGAACATTGTTTCCTTGGTCACACATTTGACTTACACTCAAAAATTTATGTTTTAGACCATATATATTCAACACATTATGTTCTTTGTATTTCCCTTCTTACTTCATCTACTACAACGATTCATTTTCCTCTAATTCTTGTTGAAGCGTTGTTTCCAAAAGTAACATTACTACCTTTTTCTTCCATTAGGAATTCAAACTTACTCTTGTCTCCCATCATGTTCTTGGAGTAGCCACTATCAATATACAATTGATTTTCTTGATTTTTGGCATATAGATTCAATCCACATTTTTCTTTGTTTTTATTTTTCTTTCTCCAAACATTGGTAAAAAATTCTTGTTTGTATTGCTTAAATATAGACAACATATTTCTTTTGCATTCACTTTCCTTGTGTCCAAAATTATTGCATATGTGGCACTCGAGTTCATTCAGTAAATGAGACAAGTCATTATTGAATGAATTTTGAACCATATCCATTTGAGGTTTATTGAATCTCATTCCTAACATTTTGTTATATCTAAAAGTCTTGAAACTCACAACTTTATGTCCAAAGTTACCATAAGATAAACAATATCCATAGAAAAAGTTTGAATTCCTTGGAATGAAGAACTTGCTTGAAGGAATTGGTCTTTGTCTTCCAAAATGGTAAGATTCAAGTGTCTTTTGCTTCCTTTCTTCATATTTGTTTGCATGGTTGGGTTGATATAGTTCTTACTGCTTCTTTTCATTTTCTGACTTGTTAGGATGAATGTTGTTTCCCTTGAGAGCATTGGCATAGGTTTTGGGCTTCTTAGTATTTGACATGTTGATGCTTGAATCATCTTTGACAATGTTCGAAATTTCCTTCTATCCCATTCATGTCTTGTCATCTAGTTATCTTTGATTGTTCATAATGTTATCTAGGATTTCAGATCCTCTTATGAATTTGATATTCATTTGAGTCGTGGAATTCTCTAGATAGTTTCTTAAGGATACTATTTATGCTTCTAGTTTGTCACATATGTTCTCCTTTTCTTTTATTTGATTCATCAATATTTCTTCCTTTCTTTTGGCCTCTTCTAGTTGAATTTTTAAGATGATTATATCTTCACTAATATCATTGTCTTTTTCTTTATAAATTTGTAATTATTATTTTCTTATTCTATTATTTTTTCTTGAGTCAAGATATTTCCTCCAGAGAAATAATGAGTTATCCTTCCATGTCGACTACAACTTCACACTCTTTTGTGTCTTTTTTTTCTTGATTAGATCTTTTTTTTATCTAAATCCATGAGAAGTTTTTCATTTTGAGTTGTATCTGGCTCCTATTTTTATTCTTCATTTTTTGAAGAGTTGGTGATATCATCCCTTAAATAAAAGTTGTTCCTTTTAAAATAGTCTTTTTTCTTAAAATCCATAGATTTATACTTGCCTTTTCTTTATTTTTCATTACTATTGTATTATTTGAAAGAACATTTTGATACAAAATGACCAACTTTACCACAATGAAATCATTTGAATGGTAACATACATTTATACTTTATGAAGCCCCTCTTAAGTTTCCTTACAAAGTTATCTTCTACTTCATCTGAGAATTTTTTAGAGGAATCGTGATCTTGATATTTTGACAATTTGATTGATGCCTTGAAGACTCCATCCTTTATATCTAGTTGTTATTTCATGGTCCTCATATAATAAGAATTCAATATTCCATGGAGCTTATCCATAGTCAGTTTATATAGTTCATGCATTTGTTCTATAGAAGAAACCTTCACATCTAGTATTGAGGGAAGAGATCTCAGTACCTTATGAACCACCATAGCTTCTTCAATCTTCTCACCTAACCCATTCATAGTGCTTACAGTATCATCTACTCTGAGAAATAAACCAACAATATTTTCATCTTCATTCATCCTTAGGCTTTCAAATTTCATTTTGTGAGCTTGAAGTTTGGCCAACTTTAATTTCTCGTCTAATTCATAATTGTTTACTAGTTTTTCCCATATCTCCTTTGCAGATTCCAACTGCATTACTCTAACAAAATTTGTTTCTACAAGCCCACCTTGGATACGACTCATAGCTCTTTCATTATTGTATTATTTTTTCTTACCAACTTCATCAGTTAGAAGAGTTGTTCAGATTTTATAACTATCTACCACGATATGCCAAACTTCCATACCAAGGAACATCAAGTAGGTCTTCATTCTGATTTTCCAAAAAAAATAAAATTGTTCCATTAAATAGAGGAGGTATGGTTGAAGAAGAAGACGAATCTTGACTTGTCATACTTTTTGTGTGATCTTCCTTCCAATTGTTAGACTATTGTTAAAGGAACCTCGCTCTGATACCTATTGTTGAGACTCACAGTAATACTGAGAGGGGATGGTGAATCAGTATTACATCAATTTTATCAATTTTATTTTCTTTCAATGATTTGATATTATTTTGAAGTGGTTACTTAGTCACCAATGCATACGAAAATCAAATCAACACGGAAAACACAGTACAACAAAATTTTTACATGGAAAACCAATGCAAAATTTTTATGTGGAAACCCAATGTGGGAGAAAACCAACAAACATATTTCTTTATGTTCTTCTACAAGAACCAAATTACACTTTATGATCTTTCAGCTTGATAGGCACCGACTTGTTGCAAATAATGAGGACACCAATTCTCTCAGTCACCAACCTATTACAAATGATGAGGACACCAATCCTCTCAGGCACCAACCTATTACAAATGATGAGGACACCAATCCTCTCAAGCACCAAAATGTAGAGTGAGGACACCATCCCTTTCCCTTGCACCACCCTACCTCCATTTATTCATTTTTCTCCAAACAAATTCCTTACACAACTAGACCTTTCTCGACATTTTTCTCTTTTTAATTCAAAAACCATCGGATATATTTCTAGTTTAGTTCCTTTGAACAGTTATAGGAACTTTTCCTTCTCTTATTTTCAACAACTAATGTGATCAGACCACATCCCTATTTATAATTTGTTTTCCTCAGTTCAACTAATTGTATGTGGACTCATAAAAATTATATTGTGGACATATCTTGACCAAATCAAAGTCTAGTTAGTTATATGTGGACACACTTCTATCTAAATTAAGTATATGGATTCATAATAGTTATATTGTGGACATATATTCACGAGATCAAAGTCTATTTAGTTATATTTGGACACACTTCTGTCTAAATTAAGTATATTTCTTGTCTAGTTATGGTTGGACATTCTTCGACTCAATCAAATGGACCAAATATTCCTTGTTTTATGAAAATTATCAAGGATCATCGTTGATCCTTTCAATGATTAAAAAAGGATCAATTCTATGACCAAATATTCCAACAAATGAGCTACAACTCATCTTCAGCAAAAAAACCTAGTCTTATCAGAGCATCTCATCAAAATTGACGCAACAATTTGCATTATGGTTTACATAGCACCCAATGTGTATATAGAATGAGAGAGCAAGATTCAAGTCACAAGTCTTCAACCTATCACACTTGCTCTGTAGCGTGCTCACCCAGTTTCCCCACTATACTTTGAGCATGTCCTGGTGACTCACTCACTTTACTGCCGAACTTCCACTCGTTCCATCGCATTCCACTCCGTCACTTGTCACATCGGCTTTGTCTCCGCACACTCCACTGTGCCATTTGTCACACTATCTCATGGCACCCTGCAGATTTTATTTTGCGCCATTGACAAGCGATTGACCTGGTTTCATCACACTCCACTGCATCATTTGTTGCACTAGCTCAAGGATCCCTACATATTTTCTTCTACGCCATTGATCCTTTTGTCATTCGATCCTTCAACACACTTATGTTTTCATTCTTTCACAACTTCCTCCATCTGTGCACCATACTTTGTGCCATATTATCTGTCATAGCGCTAGAACTAACTATGTTCATGACTAATATGACACCAATGACAACATATGCACAACAAGTGTAATATAAATGAGGCATAGATATAGGTTGTGAATGGGAATAAAAGATAGAGATGTGACAAAATGAGTCCATTTTGAGGACTCAACATTAATATCCACTAGGTGTGTAAGAATATTTCCTTTAAGATGGTTCGAGTATGAAAATAATATGGAATGTGAATGAAGTTGTGGATATTTAATAAGGTTCATGTTCCACTAAGTTCATGAAAGCATATAAACTTGTAGTTTTTTCATGAGGTTCAGGTATCAAACCTCATGAATGCAAATTCTTCTATCATTTTCATGAGGAATTTAGTGTTCAAACGAATGGATATTGTTAGTAAAATTTCTTGTAGTGAATTGTGAAGTCAAAAGATTGATTGTGAAAAAATTGAATTGGGAAAAATAGAGGAAATTGATAGATTTGGTTAAGTACCCAAATATGTTAACTAACATAAATATGACGAGGATACAATGAAACTAGTCATTAGATGACCCTAGATTAGTTATCGAAAAGGATTGTGTTATCAGGTTAAGGCATATTTGATTCATGTTATGAGGTCAAGACATGGGATGCCATGCATAGCTATGTCAATGTAACATGTGATTTAGCAAGTGATGACACCTTTTTTTTATATATGAGAGTGTGATATGATAGAAGGACATGTAATGAGTAGACATGGGTAATAAATTTAATAATTCATTATGTAACAATTATCTAATAACTTAATGATTAAACATGGGATGACAAACTTGTAATATAAATGGTAAGTCACATAAACATTTCTACATTGTCTCCCTCTTTTATCCACGAGATTTAGAATTGGAGACCATAACTACTTTGAATAGATTCTAAGAGAAACAGATGGAATTGGAAGCTTCTCATCATAACAGAAAAAGATGGAATTTTTAGCAGTATTATAATAATGATCATTCATCAACATCAAATAAACAAAAAATGAAATTCATAAAACATGTGCCATGACATGACTGTGTGTGTTCATAATCATCTCAACTGTACATTTTTTACAAAATGGCACAACATGCCCAATATACAAAATGACAGAAAGTGCCCAAACATGGAAAAGTGACATATGGTTCCCTAGATATAAAATGGCACTCGTTGGTCACTCGTTGACCACTACCACCCTCACAACTATCAGGTGCATCCATGAACTTGATCTTCTTCTCTTACTTGAAGCATCACCTTGAGTGGTTTTACGCCTAGGTGTGGTTCGTCACTCCAAATACTGGAAAAAGAAACAACATTCTTATAAGTTTTTTTCCACAATGAATTAGCAAACATACAAAATGATACTTTATAATTCAATATGAGAAAAATCACCGCAGATGATATTGACAATCGTAAGGGTGTTACCCTCCTTCAATATTGATGTTTGGACAACATTGGGAAGACATTCACTAAAGATAATAATTAATAATATAATTATTAAATATTAAATATAGTATATAATAAGTAAATGATAATAGAAAATAGTTATTGATTATTAAAGGGACGCATCATTTCATGGATGGTCACCATATGTTCCCTATATATGGAACACTCATTATTGTAATAATATATCATCTATCATAGATATCTCATATGATGTAAAACCAACATTCACAACCCTAATATCTCAACGATGCCACCTTGCATTAGTTACAAGGATCAAAGCATGAAATTTTTAAAAATGCATAAAATCAATTCCATTCATGATACATAAAAATCCATCAACAAATGATCTCATCGTGAATAACTTAGGAAACAATGGAGATTTGCTAGTAGGCGGAGCACTCGACTATGCAACCTGCTCTAAGGAAACATTTTCTCTAGTAGCCTTAGTGGATGGCACAATATGGTCTGGATTAGAGACAATTGGTGGGTTCTGTATAGGTGTAGCCACTATGGATGCATCAGATGGAAAATTTGGTGGGGGTGGGTCACATACAAGGGCATCCATTATGGATGGATATGATAGAAAAGGTGGGGGTGGCATACGGGTGAAACCATTGTGGATGTATGGCATGAGAAATATGATCGGGGTGGGTAGGGATAAACCTCGATGGGTGGTAAAAGGGATGGTAAAACCCTTAGGCTGGAAAGAGTTATCCCAAGCGTCAAGGCAAGGTGGCCAAGGACTAGACTAGCCCTATAGCTGGGGGGAATGTTGGTGGTGGTGGGGAATGAAAGGGTGGTGGTACAGGTGACCTAGCAATTGATGAAGAAACCCACATACATATTTATAATATTTTTATTAGTACAAAAATGTAAAATTCAACAAAAACAACATAACAAATTTCACATTTAAACAAGATTTAAATCAACACATGAAAAATGTGAAGGGGGTGACTTGTCCATCCCAGGTGGACATGGTTCATCACCCTATGGTACCACAACCTATAGAAACACAATAACATTATATTTAAGGATGTTAGAGAATAAGAAAATCATTGTGGTGAATTTATCAAAGGTGACACATGCACCAAACGCGCAGGCTGCCTCTATTGTTGCATCAATGGTGGAACTTGACACTGATGCATTTATCGACATGGAGGGTATGCTATTAGAGCACAACAAATACAAACATCATATAATAAGATATGGAAAAAAATTCACAAAAAAAACTAT
>JZKD02S0442020.1:0-17647 GCA_000966675.3 Picea glauca | reverse complement strand
AGAATCATGAGTGTCAAAGTACCAAGGAGAACTATGAATGGGACAACTCATGTGAGGGAAAGTGCGACCGGGTGATAGTACCAAAATGAAATAGAGGTGATGGTACTACAGATACATATGTAGGGGCCCTAAAGGTGAATGTTGGAGGGTGTGATTGGGGGATGCAACTGATATTCAAAGGGAATGATCACATGTCAGTGGTGAACATATGCCTGAAGGGGTTGCAGTGGTTGTGATGACTAAGTACCTACACACATTAAAACTGAACACCCGACATGAACAATATATGATGATAAATAATATATAATAGTTATTTGATAATTTTGAACATGATCATGCATACCTAGACATGATGTGAGAAAAGTGCTCCCTGGGGGCCGAGTGCAGATGGTGACCCTGGGAATGTGACTCTGTAGATGGAGGGACCCTAATGTCATGGCTAAAGATGGATTGGGAAACAAAGACATCGGGTTCCTGTAACTGAGTATGGAAGTTTGGCAAAAGGGACTATATATGGGTGTTGGGCCCACAATGCCTTCTCATTTGTACCCACTGCTATAATGAATTGATGCGAGTATTTGGAGGAATTTCGAAGATTATGGGAGCTCAATTCGACCGATCCAGGAGTTGTGAGAGTTAGGTTAGTGGTCCCATCCTCTTACACAGTATATTTTTTTTAGTTTTTTGAGTAGGGGTCGTATGGATGGTCGTACTAGGGTAGGTTTAGGGGTGGGACCACTAATGCGTGGGAGAAGGAAGGATACCCGCGCTTAGATGCATGGGTATAATTACATCTCCCATGCATAGGGGTGCGTGGGTGGGAAAAATAGGCATGCATGAGATGAATTCCTATTAGAAATGCAGTTGCACACTATGTGCAACTATTTCTCATATGGTTGTGCATCCATGCCTTGCTGTGTAGAGAAAAGGTGTGCATGGGTGCACACTTATGGGCGTGATAGATGTGCATTTATGCACAACTGTTTATCCAATAGATGTGAATTAATGCATAGTTGTGTGAAGAACAAGCACACATATGTGTGTGCCTATGGGGGTGAAATCCACGAACTGGAGGTGAAGATAAGTGATTTTGAAAGTTTGAATTTTTTGATATTTTTGATGAATGATGAGTGTTGATGAAGTGTTTATGTTTAAATGAAAGTGATCAGTTTATGAGAGTAGAGTCATCATGCTAGTCCACTGGAGGGAGAGAGACTAGGAATGCCTCCGAGAGGCAATGAGAGAGGATATTGGTGTTTGGAGACACTTGGTAGCATGTGGGATGTTGATCAAGTTCTTTGATTTCCCACTGATATGGTCACATGAGTACTTGCTTCAGTATTTGATATATATGTGGAGCATTGATCTACAGTACTTCATTGTGAGGGGACAACAAATGACACTCTCAGCTATTGAGGATGTTTATTTTTTAATGGGGCTCTCCTTTCAGGGAATGGCCCTGCCTGTTGATCCCTAGTTGTTGGGGGATGTGCGACTGATAGACTTGGCAGGACACTATTGATCAGGGATGAACCCGATGTCAGTTTTGGTTATTTTTATTGAGGTGATGGATGATCTATTGCATCAGTTCATCATGGCCATGGTTATGCAGATCTATGGATCCTTGGATACTCAACGAATCACTAGTGGTCAGATGAGGATTCTAGAGAGGGTCCTAGATGGGGACTTCTTTGCCTAGGGGTTGATGTTTCATGCCAGGATGATGGGGTAGATTCACCAGTGTTGGACCACTGACTTTGAAGATTTTTTGTTTGGATCTATCCTAGTGGCATGGTTTCTAGAGAGGGTACCCATGTTGTACCCGAGGATTTTTCTACCACCTGCAAGGCCGCAGGAGCCGTGATTGATGCGGTGGGATTAGATTTTGGCATGTTACGGAGGGGAAGATGGTGGAAACTACTTTATGTCCATGGTATCACATGTGTGGCATCACATGCCACCATTTATAATCTAGTACCCATATGATGGAATGGATTTCTAGCATGACCCAGATATGGAGCTGCCTCCTAGAGAGGTCTGGGACCAGAGAGGTATGTTTGTGCATTTATGTTTTGTGATTTTGATAGTGTAGAATATGTTTATATATATGGATGTTGACTCTATATTTGGTTTTTGTGTTTGCATATGTGGGGTCTCGAGTCCATGAGGAAAATATTGTTGGAGAGATGGCTCGTTAGGGTCCATTGTGACCATCGTGGGTAGGAGAGAAGTGCCAGAGGGATGATGCTAGTGCGGGGCCAATAGATGAGTCGAGGGCAAGCCAGAGACATAGGTTCGATGATCTAGGTACAGGGCTATCGCATGCACCATGGGTAGAGGCCATTGGGGGGATGGAGGATCTTCATCACTAGTTTGAGGAGGTGCATTAGGGTGTGACGGAGGGCATGTGGTCCCACATTCAGGATGAGAGAGTCCTAGAGCAGTGTGTGGATGTTCTGGCAGAGTGTTTGACCTTGATCTGTCGAGCAACTATAGTAGGGGCAACAATGACTGGTTGACTACCCCCTAGACCTTGAGGACCCCTAGCTAGTGGGGCACCTCCTGCTGATAGAGGATCTAGTGGGGGAGCTCTAGGGGCACCATGAGTGTTGGTTTTGTTGTTTGTATTTATATAGGCTTGCGAGCCCATTTTGTATAGGGTAGTTTATACCCATTTTATATAGGGTAGGGGATACCCATTTTGTACCTCTAGGGGTGAGGGTACTCACTTGCCTATGGGTGATGTATATGTTGTACTTTTGTAAACATTTATGATACTTTGACTGAGATATATATATGGATACACATATTTTGGATCTTTGTGATGTTTACATGTGTTTATATTTGTGATGGTTTATGATGTCTAATCTATATGTTTTGATCGATGTTTGATGATTTATGTATATGTAATGATGTCTTGATGTGATAAATGTCAATCTAGTACTAGGTTATCCATGTCATCTTCTATTTGATTAAATAGTCATCGAATATGTGTAAATTTATTTGAGTCAAAATTTTGAGATAAGAGTCTAACTTGCAGGTATTTGTGAAAGAGGAAAGCATCGTGCACATGATATACATTGTTGATCTATAGGACAACAAGTTGAGAATATAACAACAAGCTAAGGTGATGAACATGGTGGTGACTGGCCTCGGTAAGGAGACCAATGACGACTATGTATTTTTCTTGGTTTTTGGTGGCTGAGACCAAACATATGCCGTTGGAGAGTAGTCCATGCGAGGGGGTATAGAGGGCCCAAGTGGCCGAAGTGAGATTATGTGTCCAACAGCTAGCATCGTCAGCATAACTGATGTGGTAGGTTGATGGAGGATGCATATTTCAATAACACATATGGTAGATCATACATGAGGCATGGAGGTGAAAAAAGAAGACTAAAAACTCTACAAATGTGTACAAAGAAAAATCCTAGTTTAGGATGACTATGCTCAGGCGTAAAAATTCTTTAAGTACAATCCATTGATAGGTTCTTTGAGAGGATAGCATTTTGGAGAGGCCAAGATGTATGTACCTTTAGTGAGGCAGTGTTGGACAATGTAGGGCCTATGCCATAATGACTCGAATTTCCCATGATCGAGAGTATTGTGAGTGATATTGTAGGCTAGAACGAGATATCCTTTGTTAAATGAGCGAAGGTTGATATGGAAGTCAAAGGTGGCTTTGGACCATTTTTTAGTTGCCTTGTTGTTCTGTAATGAAGGCCGACAATCTTCATCTAGTGACTCTAAGGTCAACAAGTAATGCTCCATTAGAGTAGTTTCAGGTAATAGCTCGATGGCAGTGCACAACGTGGGAATTTCTCACTTGATGGGGAGGGTGGCTTCGATGCCATGGACAAGATGAAATGGTGTAAAATTGGTGGCAGTTTTGACTGTCGTGCGATAAGCCCATAATGTTGAAAACAACATATGATGCAAGTTGGTATTATGTTGGTTGACAATATGTTGTAGCATGGTTTTGAGAACTTTGTTGACAGCCTTGACCTGTCCGTTGGACTGAGGGTCGTATGGGGAGGAAAAATCATGGGAGAATCCTAATTTTGATGAGATTTCTGCAAATCTCTCATTCTCAAAGCGTTTACCATGATCAGATACTAACTGTAGTGGAACTCTGAAACTAGTAATGACGTGGTTGAAGAAAAAATGTGTTGTTGTGTCAGTGGTATTGTTGAAGGTAGGAATGGATTCGACCCATTTGGTGAAGTAATATACTACCATGATGATGTACTTGTGTCCATTTCTATATGGAGGATTGAAAGTCATGAAATCTATGCCCCATTTGCAGAAGGGGCCAACAATGATGAATGGGTGTAGAAGAGTGTGTGGTGTTCATTCTTTGTTTGCATAGAGCTGCCATTTGTCGCATTGCTTGACAGCGTAGATGAAGTCATAAAACAGTGTGAGCTAGAAGTATCTTTCTCAAATGAGTTTTTGGGTGGTGGACATACCTGAGAGGTGGCCGCTGCAGGCGTTTCTATGGAAATTGATTAAGACTTTCTTGACTTCATCAATAGTTAGACATCAGCGGAGTATGGTTTCGACCCCACGTCAGTACAAAGCATCACTGATGAGGAGGTACCAAGGGTCCTAATGGAAAATGCACCAATGATAATCTCGAGAGATATGAGACCCAAAAATTTTTGTTCGAAACTAGATGAGAAGGTCATTGTATCAGGGGTCATCCAAGGGTATGAAGAAGAGGTTTTTTTCGGGAAAATCCATATTGATGGGTGAAGCTTTAGCATCTCAGGTAAACATCGTAATGACTTCGAAGAGAACAAGTGCTTTATTGCTTTTGGGAGTTGATAACTCTAGGTCATATTTCTGAAGAATGAAAATCCATCAAGAAAATTTTCCATTAATTTGTCGTCGACTAAGCAAGTACTGCATGGGGTTAGAATCGACTATGACTTTAGTAGTGTGAAGTAGGATATAGTGATGCATTTTTTGAACTATGAGGACAATTGCGAGGGATATTTTCTCATCATGATTGTATTTCATAGGTGATCCTGAAAGGTTTTTACCGATGTAGTAAATGACATGTCCCTTCCCATTATTCCCTAGTTGAACAAGGAATCCTGCTACTGAGATGACTGAGGTAGATAAGTAGAGGATGTAGTCGCAATAATAGTCTGGAAGAATAATCAAAGGGGCATTGGATAGGGCCTCTTTTAAATCATCAAATGTAGTTTTATCATGCTGATCCCATTGAAATGGGATATCATGACTTAGTAGGTGGAGAAAACCATGCACACAAGTGGCATAATTTGGGACAAAGCATCATAAAAAGTTGGCTTTGCCTTGTAGGCTCTGCAGTTGGTGCAAATTCCTAAGTGGTGGAATTTCAGTGATAGCTTGGACCTTGAGGGGGTCCACTATGATCCCATGTTTAGAGACAATGAACCCTAGAAGGCGTCCGATGGTGATGCTAAATACACACTTGAGGGGGTTCAAGCAGATATTGTATTGGTGACATTGTTGAAAGACAACTCATAAGTCATCTAAATGATGAGTTCATTTTTTGGATCGAGAAGTGAGGTCTTCCAAGTAAGCAAGGATGATGGGAGCAATATCATGGAAAGCATAATTCATGGCCTGTTATAACGTAGCACCTACATTTTTTATCCCAAAAGGCATGACGGGATAAGAAATATTACCCCATGGGGTAGTAAAAGTGGTTTTATATTGATTTGCTAGATGGATTTGGATTTTATTTTAGCCGGAGAACCCATCCATGAAGGACAATGCCTCATGGCCAACATAGTCATCGATAACTTGGTTGATGAAATGGGTCATAAATTTATCTTTCTGACAAGCATGGTTGAGATCATGAAAGTTAGTGCAGACATGAATAGTTCCCTATTTTTTGTTAACATGAACGAGGTTGGAAACCCATGAGGTATATGTAATGGGGTAAATGAACCCTACGACATGTAACTTGCCAATTTCATCTTTGATAGTCGCGGCTTTGGATGGGTGAAGTGGGAATTTCTTTTAATAGACTGGGATGACATCTAGCCATGTGTTGATACGATGTTCGACTATAGAAGGATTAAGGTCGGGCATTTCCATATATGAACAGGAAAAAATATCTCAGTATTTATGAAAGAGAGATTTGTAAGCTGTGAGTTCCTCAGGGGATCATGCAACACTAATGGTGATTTCTTATATGATTCTTGGTTTGATGGAGATGTCGATTTTGACGGTGGCGGAGATATTGGCCATGTTTCCCTTCCTCAAAAGTATCTGGGGCAGGGATAGGGTTGTTGAACCTGTCTATATGCCCTGACAAAATAAAATCCTTGGTTTCGAATGCACATATGGAGGCTTGTCTAGTAAGTTCAAAGGATTCCTGTGAAAAAAAAAGTGCTCGGTGATGGAGTGCATTCCATGGGAAATCGGGGGTAGTGAGTTCCTCTAGGATATCTTCATTGCAATGGAAAATGCAAGAATATAGGGGATCTAGGGAGGTGACATGGGTGACTCACACATTTTGATTTTCCTCAAGTGGTGAATATATAGAGGGGATATCGCAACCATGTTGCGACGGCTCAATTGACATAAACCAAATGTTCAGACACTGTGGGGGATAAAATGTGGGAAGATGACGCAAGCGTGCCCGCTAGGCACATCTACTCATAGGATATTTCTTCCTTCCTCAGCCTGAAGAACTGAAAGGTTCTCCTATTTCCCTATTGGGAAATTTTTCCCCACAACACTCTCTCACGGGATCTCCCCTTCTCCTATCAAGAAATCAATGTTGGCCTCTTACTCTGTTTTTGAGGTTCCTTCCCATTGGGTTTTTGTCACTTGAAATGTCTAAACAACTTGCTTTACCGATCCCCGATCCCCGATGCACTCCTTTGTTGCTTTAGCCCCACTTGGCTAAGCCTTTAGTCCACACGACCATTTTTCTATAAGACCGCAGCCTTATATTCCTTCTTATCAGGGTTTCTGCCTTCAAAATCCCGATGAGCTCAATTCCCATTAGCCCTCCAGGCTAAGCTCCTGGTCCACATGACCGTTTCTATATGACCGCAGTCATAACTCCCGTCAAGGTTTTGGGATTTCTAATGCCAAATTGCACTCACCCTCAAGATTCGCGATCCCTCAAATCCTGACGTGTCCTTTACACGTTAGCTCTCCTGCTAGGCTCCTAGCCCATATGACCATTTCCCTGTGACCGTAGTCTTACCCCTCGTCGGGGCTATGGGGTTTCAAATGCTACAAAACACTTGCCCACAGGATTCTCGATTCCTCAAATCCTGACTCGCCGCTATATTGACATCTAACTACCTCAATGGCGCTTCCCTCCTTTCTGACATGCTGATAGCTGGCTGCATGGTGACACCTTCCTCCTCGTCGGGTTTTCATAGTTCACGATTTCAAAAGGTGTAAACACTTTTTCACCAAGATCCCTGATATCCCGATGAACCAAACACCGATGGTCTTCCTCCTTATCGGGACTTTCCCCAATGGCGTCAATTTCTTCCACGCATCCCCTCTGATGGATGGTCCTGATTTCTCCAGGGTTTCTAGACTTGTGATGTCCAAACTTTCTTGTCCTCAGGAACTCCGATTTCCCGATGCTGAATATCCTGACTCTCTTTGGATTCCTGACACCTGTCTCCCCGAACGGACGGCTCAGATTATGCCTGGGTTTTCACTATGGACTTCCCCAATATCCTATCCACAGGACTTCTAATTTCCCAAACTCCTGACGCCTCGATCTCTGCCATGTGTCGAACTAACGGATGAACCAGATATTCTCGGGACTTTGGGGTTTCAAATGTCGAAAAACATTCGACCATGGGACTACTAATCCTTTGAATCCCGATGGTAACCCTCGTGCAACTCCTATCAAATCCGACGACTGACAAGTAACTGACCAATGATCCCACGATTCACGACTCCTAGAGATTGAATTCCGAATGCGGTCGTAACCTCCTTGCTTTTTTGGCAGATCCAACAGTTGACGAGATTTTACAAATCCTCTCCACAAGATCCTGACCATCGATTTCCTCCCTTTGGCGATTCTTCTTGAGAATGACCAAGTATTCCTCCACAGAATTTGTCTTCCTGTGGTGCAACTATGCAACACCTGTTTTAAACACTCCACAGCACGAATCTTCTAGTGATTATCTTCGACAAGATTGAAAGCCTTATCCCTCCTGAGCTTCTACACAATTTCAACTTCAAAGAGGGTCCTTTCACGTACTTCTTGCGGCAATCTTCAGATATTTCAAAATATCTAAGAACTCTTTGACTCTGTGCACACCTGCAGTAGCAGTCCTTCAATACTTCACTCAATTTCATGAATGAGACTCTCCTTAGCCTGTGCACTCCTTGCATGGCTCCTATAACCCAAATTCACTTCTGGGTGAATGAGAACAAGAGTTAAACTATCTGAGCCTTCTGTGAACGCACTCCTTGCAGATGAATTCAACTGCACTCCTTGCAGGAATCCTTGCTCAGATAGAGAAACAATTGAAACTCATTTATTCTACTTCCTTTCAGACTTCAATCTCAACACATGAAATCATATACACAACATAACAGAAAATGCATAATAGGAAGTAAATACTCATGATCATATCAATTAACACACATACACAGAGAACAAACACAACGCCATGAACTTGAATCAATTTCTTCTATTAATCCAAATAACTATACATGGGTGTTTCCACACAGCTCTCTTCTTTTCTTCTCGAATGCTCAGAATTCTTCTAACTGTTCCTGAATAATGTTACAATTCACAATGAGGGTGTCTATATCTGTTTTCCCTCTTTTCTTCTAAAACTGTCTAATCTAGAATTAAAATCCTATCTTCCTACATTAACTACTATAAATTCCTCCATCTACTTCAGACGAGAGTGGGGAACTCAAGGTATGATTACATTATACCAAGGCACCTTCATTAAATGATCTCATTTATATTTGGTGCATCAACATCAAGGGAAATTTCAAAAATTTGTGTTAGATGCCTTCCAGCTGTCTTTTGTCTTCTGCGCTAGCTCGCTTGATGTGAGGGATGCTCCTGCATCATACTCCCTCACTTGAAAACTTGCATGGGCTGCTATACATGAGGTCCTGCATGGCCTGTCCATGCTTCAAAATCTCTGCTTCAGTCTCCTAGCTGGCATATTCAACTAGGTGGCCTTTCCACTTGACCAAATATTCAAAGTATTCTTTCCTTCTGGTCTTCTTACCCACTCATTTTTCTAGTATCTGCTCCATTTGTGGCTTCTCTACAATTGGCATCTGCTTTTTCCACTAAACCTCTGGCTGTTCACCTTCTGTTCTTGCTTCCTCAGCTTTCTATGGGTATAAATATGAGACATTGAATATCAAAGAAATTCTGATTCCATCGGGTAATTCAATCTCATAAGCATTCTCTCCAATTTTGTTCAAGACCTTGCATGGTCCGATTTTATTCATCTTCAATTTATTGTATGTTCCCTCATAGGAACCTTTCTCTTCTCAAGTGCGCTAGAATCAAGTCACCAACCTCAAATTGAAGTTGTCTTCGATGTTGATTTGCTCTCCACTTATACTCCTGACTTGAATTCTGTAGTTGCTTCTTCACCCGGCTATGAATTTATTCCATCGCCTCCACGAATTCTTCTGCACTAGTGCTAATAGTAGCAATCTGTTATGAACCTCTCAATTCAAAAAATCCTCTCAGCTGCATGCCATATACAATCTGGAATGGACTCTGGCCTGTGCTCCAATTCACTGAGTCATTATAAGCAAACTCTACCTGCGGCAATACATTATCCCAACTGTTGTGGTGCTCCACCACCAGGATCCTCAGCAAGTCTCCCAGACTTTTGTTTACCACTTCTGTCTGTCCATCCATCTAAGGATGATAAGATGAACTAAACAAAAAGTTAGTCCCAGCTTCTTCCATAATGTCCTCCAAAAGTGCCCTAATAATTTTGTATCTCTATCCGAAACAATACTACTTGGTAAGCCGTGAAGTCGAACAACTTTGAAAAACAGATTCGCGATGTGAGTCGCATCACTAGTTTTCTGACATGGGATAAAATGTGCCATCTTGGAAAATCTATCCACTACCAAAAATATTGAATCAAATCCTCTTTGCATCCTTGGCAATCCCAATATGAAATCCATACTAATTTCATCCCACGGCTTCTCAAGTATGGGCAATGGTTGATAAAAACCCGCATTCTGCTTCCTTCCCTTTGAATGCTGGCAAATTCTGCATCGGTCTACAAATATCTTGACCTTTGCTCACATCCCTGGACAAAAGTATGACTTGCTCAACTTTGCGAATGTCTTATCATGACCGAAGTGCCCGGCCAATCCTCCACCGTGTTTTTCCTTTAACAGATTCTCCCTCATGGAGCAATTTGGAATACACAATTGATTGCCATTGAACAAAAATCCTTCCTAGATCACGTACTCTATCCACTGGCTTCTGTCTCTGAGAACTGGGTTCTCAGATGCTCCGTACACTTCTTTAAAATCCTGATCATCTGCATACATGTCCCTGAGATCATCAAAACCTAATGTCTTGACTTTGAACTCCTGCAACAACAAATACTTCCTGCTCAAAGCATCAACAACTTTGTTAGCAATACCAAAAATATGTTTTATCACAAAAGTGAAATTCTGCATGTATTCAACCCATTTAACATGCCTCTGATTCAACTTTTCCTGTTGAGTCACAAACTGCAATGCATGGTTATCACTATATAAAACAAATTCCTTCGGGATCAAATAATGCCTCCATTTATTCAATGCCTGGATGATGGCATAAAATTCCTTGTCATATGTGGAATACTTCACCTTCACTTCATTTAGCTTCTCGTTGAAATATGCAATTGGTTTGTCATCTTGACTTAAGACTACTCCTATTACAAACCCGCTTACATTACATTTTACCTGAAATGTCTTTTGAAAATATGGTAACACCAGAATTGGTTGTTCCGTAATCTTCTGTTTCAACAAATTGAAACTCCTCTCAGCCTCTTCAGTCCAGTGAAAAGATTTATGTCTTTTCTTCACTGTATCCATCATTGTTTCTCTAATTCCACTAAAATTCCTAATCAATTTTTGGTAGAAACTAGCCAATCCGTGAAAGTTTCTCACCTCAAATATGTTCCTCGGTGATGGCCAATTCTTAATCACTTCCACCTTATCTGGATCCATCTTCAACTCATTTGGCCAAATAAAAAATCCCAAATAAATGAGTTATGTCTTCATGAATGAGGACTTCTTCATGTTTATCAGCAGCTTCTCTTGCTGTAATCTCCTCATAACAATGGCTAAATGTTTCATATGTTTAGCTTCCATTTTACTGAAAATCAGTATATCATCCAGATATACGATAACAAGTTTTTCGATGAAATCCTTCAAGACTTCATTCATCAACCTCATAAAGGTACTTGGTGCATTTGTTAAGCCAAACGACATAAAAATCCATTCATACAAGCCTTCATTTGTCTTGAATGTTTTTTTCCATTCATCACCTTCTCT
Source organism: Picea glauca (assembly GCA_000966675.3). Lineage (NCBI taxonomy): Eukaryota > Viridiplantae > Streptophyta > Pinopsida > Pinales > Pinaceae > Picea > Picea glauca. Next base: position 6,124 of record JZKD02S0442020.1, on the reverse strand, counting down.
CATGCAGATCTGGTGATATCCACTCTTCAAATCAATCTTTGAAAAAAAAATTGCCCCACTTAAGCAATCCATCAGATCATCCATTCTTGGAAATGGGAATCTATACCTGATAGTTATCTTGTTAATCTCTCTTGAATCAGTGCACATCCTCCAGCCTCCGTCTTTCTTCGGACTGAGTACTGTCAAAACAACACATGGACTCAAACTTTCCCTGACCAAACCTTTGTCCAACAACTCCTGGACTTGTCTTTTGACTTCTTCATTCTCCTGCGGCGCCAATCTATACACTGCTTTGTTTGGAAAACTGACTCCTAGTATGAGGTCTATATGATGACTCACACTTCTCATCGGTGGCAATGAACGAGGTAATTCATTTACCACGATGTCATTGAACTCTTCCAGTAGTTCTTGAATTTCTTCTTGCAAATCATCCACTCTTGTGCTAGTCAGAACAATTCTCAGTTTTCTGACCACAAAGAATTGTGGATCCTCCTTCTTCTTAAACTCGGTAAGAAGTTCCTTCCCAATCATGAGAAGTATTGTGTTACTTACTTCTAGTTTCACCTCTCTATCCTCAATTGGATGCAACATATGAGTTCTCCCATTCTTCTCCAGGGTGTATGTCTTCATCCTCCCATCATGAATCACATTTATATCATATTGCCATGGTCTACCCAGCAATAAATGATAGACATCCATAGGAATAACATCACATATAATCTTATCATTATATCTCCCTATCTTAAATTCAACTAAACACTGTTTGGTGACATTTACCTGATGTCCCTTCTGTAGCCATAAAACTTTATATGGACTTGGATGATTAGTCGTCTCTAGCTCTAGCCTTTCTACCATATCGGTTGAAATGAGATTATCAATGCTACCGCTGTCCACAATGACCTTGCATGCCCAACCCTTGGTCTTGCAAGATGTTCTGAAAAGTTTGGTCCTTTGGAATGAACTTTCCACTTCTTTCTCTGGTGTGAAAAGGACTTTTCTCATCACCAACAATATTCCACCTTCAGCGTATTCTGCCTCAACATCTCGCCTTTGTGCCTCGGAAATGTGAGTCTCTCCTCCATCTTTATTTTTCTCTGGACACTCAAATGACTTGTGCCCAATTTTTCCACATGTGAAGCATGTGATTACTCCACCTCTTCCTCTTCCTCTACCTCTGGTACGAGGAAACCTATTATTATCAGCATATCCTCCTCTCTGGTCAGTATGTTGTTCTCTTTGCTCGGCATATCGCCCTCGTTGTGAACTTCCACCTCTCTCAGTATGAATATGAGGTTTCTTCCAGTCGTCCCTGGGCGTCTGGGTTCTTTCCTGGGCAACTGCTTTGCCTCTGGGCTGACTTCTGCCTTGGCCTCTTTGACTCTTCTTTCGACCCAGCTTCTCTTCCACTTTCAAAGCCATTTGATAAGCATCCTCTACCATTCGGATGGTTTCCATACTCATTTCATCCTGAATCTCATATCTCAGGCCATTCATATACTTTGCCACTTTCTCATCATTGCTTTCACGATGACCTGCCCTGATATTCAACCTGGAAAATTCCTTAGTATATTCCTTCACTGTCATCAACTTCTGTCTCAGGTTCTGCATCCTCCTGAATAGAGAAATTTGATAGTCCCTGGGAATGAATTTTTCCTTCATCTTTGCAATCATCCTATCCCAGCTCTTAATTTTCTGCTTGCCTTGGCAACGCCTGTCAGCTTGTAGTTCATCCCACCACAAGGCTGCATGTCCTTTTAATATCGTGACGGCATGCCTGACTTTCTTGTCCTCTTCGACATCTTCATAATCGAAGTAAGTGTCTAGAGATCTAATCCAGTCTAGAAGCTCTTCTACATCCATATTTCCCTCATAAACTGGAATGTCCATTTTTACCTTTGTACTCATTCTTGCAACAACTTTAAGTAAGCGTTCACTTGCTGCATCTTCTGCTGGGATTTCTTCTTCTCCATGTCTACCATCATCTTCATTTTTGGACTCACTAATATCTCCTTCATCAGATTTTCACCTTTGTGATGTCTCCATTTCCTCCATTAGGCATGAAGATTGCCTACCCCTACCTTTGGGCATTTCCCTTTCCTCCCCTGAATCGGGTGATTTCCTATCCCTTCTCCTCGACGGCATGGTGAAATTCTCCTTCCCTTCTCTACTATAGAAAGAAAAGACTCCTTCTTGTGCTCTGATACCACTTGACGCAGGCGCGCCCACTAGGAACATCTGCTCACATGATCTTTCTTCCTTCCTCGGCCTGAAGAACTGAAAGGTTCTCCTATTTCCCTATTGGGAAATTTTTCCCCACAACATTCTCTCATGGGATCTCCCCTTCTCCTATCGAGAAATCAACGTTGACCTTTTACTCTATTTTTGGGGTTCCTTCCCATAGGGTTTTTGGCACTTGAAATGTCTAAACAACTTTCTTTACCGATCCCCGATCCCCGATGCACTCCTTTGTTTCCTTAGCCCCACCTGGCTAAGCCTTTAGTCCACACGACCGTTTTTCTATAAGACCGCAGCCTTATATTCCTTCTTATCATGGTTTCTGCCTTCAAAATCCCGATGTGCTCAATTCCCATTAGCCCTCCAGGCTAAGCTCTTGGTCCATGTGATTGTTTCTATATGACCACAGTCATAACTCCCGTCGGGGTTTTGGGATTTCTAATGCCAAATTGCACTCACCCTCAGGATTCGCGATCCCTCGAATCCCGATGCGCCCTTTACGTGTTAGCTCTCCTACTAGGCTCTTGGCCCATATAACCATTGCCCCATGACCATAGTCTTACCCCTCGTTAGAGATACGGGGTTTCAAATGCTGCAAAACATTTTCCCACAGGATTCCCGATTCCTCGAATCCCGACTCTCTGCTATACTGACAGCTGACTACCTCAATGGCGCTTCCCTCCTTTCCGACGTGCTGATAGCTGGCCACACAGTGGCACCTTTCTCCTCGTCGGGGTTTCATGGTTAACGATTTCAAAATGTGTAAACACTTTTTCACCAGGATCCCCGATATCTCTATGAACCAAACACCGATGGACGTCCTCCTTGTTAGGACCTTCCCCGATGGCGCCAATTTCTTCCACGCGTCTCCTCTGATGGACGGTCCTGATTTCTTCGATCTTTCGAGACTTGTGATGTCCCAACTTTCTTGTCCTCAGGAAATCTGATTTCCTGATGCTGAATATCCCAACTCTCTTCAGATTCCTGACACCTATCTCCCCAAACGGCTGGCTCAAATTATTCCTAGGTGTTCACTATGGACTTCCCCAATCTCCTATCCATGGGACTTCTAATTTCCCGAACTCTTGATGCCTCGATCTCCGCAACGTGTCCAAATGACGAATGGCCTAGATATTCCTGGGACTTCGGGGTTTCAAATGTCAAAACAAATTTGACCACGGGAATACTGATCCTTCGAATCCCGATGGTAACCCTCGAGCAGCTCCTGTCAGATCCGACGGCTGACAGGTAACTGACCAACAATCCCACGATTCATGACTCCTGGAGCTTGAAATCCGAACGTGGCCATAACCTCCTTGCTTCTTTGGCAAATCCAATGGTTGACGGGATTTTATAAATCCTCTCCACAAGATCCTGATGATTGATTTCCTCCCTTTGGTGATTCTTCTTGAGAATGACCAAGTATTCCTCCATGGAATTTGTCTTCCTGTGGTGCAACTATGCAACGCCTGTTAAACACTCCACAGCATGAATCTTCCAGTGCTTCTCTTCGACAAGCTTGAAATCCTTATCCCTCCTGAGCTTCTACACAATTTCAAATTCAAAGAGGGTCCTTGCACATGCTTCTTGCGGCAATCTTCAGATATTTCAAAATATCTGAGAACTCTTCGACTCTGTGCACACCTGCAGTAATAGTCCTTCAATACTTTGCTCAGTTTCATGACTGAGACTCTCCTTAGCCTACACACTCCTTGCATGGCTCCTATAACCCAAATTCACTTCTGGGTGAATGAGAACAAGAGTTAAACTATCTGAGCCTTCTGACAACGCACTCCTTACGGACGACTTCAACTGCACTCCTTGCAGGAATCCTTGCTTAGATAGAGAAACAATTGAAACTCATTTCTTCTACTTCCTTTCAAACTTCAATCTCAACACATGAAATCATATACACAACATAACAGCAAATGCATAACAGGAAGTAAATACTCATGAGCATATCAATTAACACACATACATAGAGAACAAACACAACACCATGAACTTGAATCAATTTCTTCTATTAATCCAAATAACTATACATGGGTGTTTCCACACAGCTCTCTTCTTTTCTTCTCGAATGCTCATAATTCTTCTAACTATTCCTGAATAATGTTACAATGCACAATGAGGGTGTCTATATCCGTTTTCCCTCTTTTCTTCTAAAACTGTCTAATCTAGAATTAAAATCCTATCTTCCTACATTAACTACTATAAATTCCTCCATCTACTTCAGACGAGAGCGGGGTGCTCAAGGTCTGATTACATTATACCAAGGCACCTTCATTAAATGATCTCATTTATATTTGGTGCATCAAATTCCAGGGAAATTTCAAAAATTTGTGCTGGATGCCTTCTAGCTGTATTTTGTCTTCCGCACTGGCTCGCTTGACGTGAGGGATGCTCCTGCATCAGCAGAGGTAATATTTCATGTGGGAAATGAACCAAATAATTGGGATGATTTGGGGGAATATCCTCAGATAGTCTATCCATGAACCATGGAGGGGTGGGAAGTGACATAGGTTCAGGGGAGGTGATGTTGACCATATCGGGAGAAAGTATAGGGGAAGTAACTTGTATCACATGAGGTGAGGTGGTCGAATGATTGTGAATAAGGGTTAATTGATGACGTTGGTATTCAATAATCAAAGGACATTGGTATGTGAAATGAGCAAGTGAGTCAAAAAGAGAGCAAGGGCATCTCATCCATTCAGGGATTGAGGTAGAGACATATTGAATATCATTGACGTGGGTACTTGAAATTAATGGTAGGGGGGGATCTTGCTAAAACATTTGGCGTACTGATGTTAATGTCTAGAAAAACTGAGGTAGAGCTGGGAAATGATGACTTTAGTGGCCATAATCTGGATAGATGGTGCAAGAAAATTTGGTTCGCAACCCTTTACTTCCCATAGTGGGGGGCACTATGGTAGTACTATATGCGCTTGGTGAAGCACTGAGCGATGTAGTTACTTGAGGGAGTTGAATCAAATTGCGTAATTCAGGAAGAGAAAGACATTTATTAGTGGAGTGTCCCTCTCTTTCGTAGAGTGCACAAGGAGGTTGAACTCGGGGGAGGAAGTGGAGCGATGGGATCTTTCTTCTTCTATCTACCCCTTGTTAGCAATCTATAATTTTCCCAAGGCTGTGGAGGTAGTCACAGAGGCAACATCAAAACCAATTAGATTCTTGGATCTAGCCCTCCAAGACTCAGAGAGGGATCTCTCTGTCTAATATAACTTTGTTTGAAGAGAATATTAGGCTATCTATGCAAAACATGGGTTTTTTTATGGATTTTGATTTGGTTTGGTTAAGGCATAAAGGACCATTGGGCGACATGGAGTCAATGATAAAGACGATAGATAAATGATTAACTAAAACAATATATAACCAGGCAAGATAATCATGCAAGTGGATTCTTTGAGCTTATAGAATGGGAAAGGAAGAAAAGATTGGAATTCATTTCAAATGTAGAGTAGAGTACAAATGAATTCTACACTTCAAACTTGGACGAAAACATAAATATCGTTTAGAGCCAGCACAGGGTGTTGAGAACATATCATGCACATTATCTTCTCATAGAAAATACAGAAAGAAAAGTATGTGAAATAGGAAAATAATGAGTTACATAAGGGAAAACTTCACCACTTAAATACAACACAGGAATCTGGAAAAAGTGCCTTTGTATTCATTCATAAAGTCATTTATAGGCTGCTAATCATCTTGACAAAATATAGAATCATGTTTCTATATTATCTTCCCCTCTGGTACCTCTAGGTCCAACCCCTTTACATTAAAATCCTCTGAATAAATAGGGTATATCCCCCAACAAGTTGGGTGATTTGGATTTAACCACCTCGGCCAAAAATAGCAAGAAATCCCCAAAAAT
>JZKD02S0442009.1:0-17647 GCA_000966675.3 Picea glauca | reverse complement strand
AATAAAAAAATCTCTTTTCATTTTCTTCTTTGGTTGAAGAGTGTGTTTCTGCATCATTAGCTAGGGAAAAGTATTTTATTTCATAAGTTTTTGCAGTTCACTTAGATCATAAGTAGCTTGTAGTCGAGTGAAATTCCTTTGAGTTTGTTGTCCAGAATCTTAGAAAAGTTAAAAAATCTTTCTTTTGAAAAGTTGTTGAAATTTTGCATTTAGTAAAAGTTTTGTTTCCAGCTTTTTTATTCATTTTTTTCTTTCGTCTTTTACACATCATCAATTTCACCCTCATACCCCTTGACGTAAGACAAATCCATAAAAGTAACGATAAATTTAAAATCTACTAGACTTTTATGTTTGTAAGGTTCACAAACTAGTTCAGGACTAGGGCCTTAGATTAGGTTGGAGAGGAAACTCTTCAAGGCCATTTAAAATCAAATATTGGAATCTAAGATAGGGAGTGTCTAAGTCCAATTTCATGGAAGTTATCCGGGACCCCCTCTAACACAGGGGATAAACACAAGGTCGCGTGCGGAAAGGTAGCGGAGATAACCCCTCCAAAGTTGGACCAATCATAGTGGAGAACACATATAGAGGGCTTGTTTTGGGATTCCGTCGTTTGCATTTGCCACGAGGCTTCGTGGGTCTTGAGTCCATTCGAGCTCCTCAATTGTCTTCTGGACCATTTTCTCTCGATACCCTTGACAGGTTTCAGGCTCGATACCCTGCTCATTGTGGTATACCCGACTTTCGACTGTACCCGCCTGGTGACTGTTCGCGTGCTGGCAACCTAGTTGCCAATCTTTGTTAGGGACATACACAGGTGACTACGGGGGTATACCATGGTACCTAGGATAGAAATCGGGCTACTCTTTGTAGAGTATACCTAGAGGGTGCTTCCATGTTCGAGTTTCACTTACACCGGTAAGTTGCTCTAGTGTTGGCTGTTGTAACTATTATTCCAATTAATTTAGTGTTTGCTTGTCTTATCTTCTAGGGACTTTTTTTCTTAGTGTGTGTTATTTTTGAGCGTTTAGAATACCTTAGAGTGTATTGGATCTTCTCACACAGTGGAGGATCCCGAGCTCTGTTGGTCACGAAGGCTTCTTGGCCTGCCGCTGGTTATACTGGAGCCACCCCCACCACCATTACGGTGGAAGCTAGACCAACAAGGGTCTTTTGAAGCGACCGGGTTACAAACCATTGTGCCCGAACAACCCTCGGAGGAATTGACCGTTTTGGACCTTGAAGCAATGACTCTTGGCTCAGTTAAAACCCCAACCACTGATCTCTCGGCACCTTTCATTGTACCAATTCAATTTTACGAGCGCCAGACAGTGTCGCACACAGCAATGGAAACAAACGTTGTTACTTCTTCCAGGAATTCTTCAATTCCCACCATGGTTGTCACCACAGAAGAGTCATCTCCTAACATATTGTCATCGTTCTGAGCCACCATGGTCTCGATCGCAACTACTTCGCACAGTGGTCCGAACCTGTCTTTGGCGGTGGCCACAACCCCTTTCACACCTAGTGCGACAGGCCCTCCGTTCTCATACGGTATGCCTAGTTCGGGTACAAGTCTTGTATTGTCCTACTCCACTTTACAGACTTTGGTTCTGGGGGTAGGGAGCGCCAACGCTCCTTTGCAAGGTCACGTGGGGGGCACTCCTATCCCTTTTAATGATTTTCCTTATGCAGGAGGTCATATCCCTTCGTCCCCTTCACTCAGTGGTTCGCATCAGCAATCCGCCGGGAAACCTACACACAATAGTTTATTTGGAGCGGGGAGTCAAGGACCACCTTTGCATAGTATTTTGGTAGGTTCGAAACCATTTTCTTGGAACAAAACGTTTGGTAACAACACCTTCTTGTCAGCCGCTTTCCCCACTGGGGGCAACCCCATTTTTGGACAATCTACTCCTGGGCAAGGTATTATTCCTGCACAGGGGGAAAACTTAGCAGGACCTTTGAATTCAAGGCAAGGATCCATTCCCTCCTCCAAAATGTCGATCTGGGGTAATTCTTTCCACAATCAATGGAACCCCGAACAAACTACTATGCCTATCCCTACGGGACCAGCATGGGGTAATCCTTCCCAAAGTCCTTCGAACATAATGCATGCCCAACAATCTATGTCCTATTTGGAAAATTAATCGATGATGTCTCCACATATGNGTCTAATCGGTGTTAGTTTACCCTTCTTTCTAACCGACTAGACTATCTTCGAAAAAGGTACCTCAATGGAGTCTCCTTTTATGTTTTTTCAGACTCTCTAAATATGAAAAACCACTGAGCTTACCTTCTCTGGGCTCATTAAACTTACATCAAAGGACGTTACCATTGTGTGTTTTATCAACCACATTTTCATACCTTATCCACTAACCTTGTGATAGTTTGCTTCTGCGTCTTAACACCTTTGGTCGCCGAAGGATTTTTCCCAAGTATCATTTTACTAGAACATCAGTCTTGTCCTTGTGTCTTGAGCTTGTATGTTTGCAACACTCGTTCCTCCATTGTAATGTAATATTCCTTTATCATTTTTCCACCCTTATTGAAAAGAACAAAAAAATCAAATATACCCCAAAAAGAGGAAGGGAAAAGTATTTTCTTTATTGGCAGCATAATGAGTCGCCCTTGGATAAAGCACATTTGTCCGTTTGTTCATCGGAATATGGGATGTAGTACGACCTTAGGAAGTTGTTCTCGCTATATAGAGTTGTGTCCTCCACCGTTTGGTTATTCTTCCAAACATATGGAAAGTTTGCGTTGCCTCCTGCTTCGTAGACTTATGATTAACATTCATGTTGCCTGAGTCTCATCACTTGTCGTGCTATTATCCAAGGGAAGTTTGTCACTAAGCCTAATTCAGCCCCTCTACAATGTGTCTTTTGTCCGCATACCTGGCCATCCTGAATGTCCAATCAAGTCCTTGTTCGAAATCACTGAAGCCTTCAATCCAATCATCAAGATTATCAAGTCCATGACCAACGAGCCGTCGAAGACCTCTGGGTAGTGCAGTCGTACACTCATATTACACTCCTACCCGAGTTTTGGAAGATTTTGAAGTTGTTTCTCGAGCTCTGAAGATCTCATCTCCAGCCATCAGGCCGGATCAACTTCTGGAAGATGGATACTCTATATGTATATCTTTCTGATTTTGAGATGTAGCTCCACTGTGTATTGTTTGCGGCTACTCTTTATAGTTATTTGACATGGATCTACAGTGTATTTGATTGGTAGCCATGGTTTTGTTTTTATCCCAAGCATGGGTATGCCCGCCTCGATGAGACATTTGTTATTTTGCAGACGACACCTCCTGGTTCCTGATCCTTGGGCTCAATCATTCGGCACATCAGTAAAGATTGGTAATGTATTTCGGCCATCAGATGCTCTTCTAACCTCACACATTAGAGGGTATCTGTTATAACCCTAAATTGCACCACACATGCTTACCTGGCATCAGGCCAACTCATATCCTTTCTTTGCCAAAAAAATTGTTGAACAACTCTTTGAAAATCCTCTTGTGTAAAGGCCCACGCGCTCTAACCCATTACTACACGCGTGTACACGTTGGTTGACCCAAAAAAACCTGCGTGGACCGACAAAAGCATGAAAAAAGGAAAGTTTCCAATGGAACAAAAAGCTATGGGTGAGTTAACTGAATCTCCCGGCCATGCATGGTCGAGGGTTCGTCCAAATACCTAGCTCCTTCTAGCCTATAAAAGAAGGGGTAGGGGTACCATTTGAAAGAGGAAGAATATAGAAAAGAAACTCTGCCCATTTATGTATTCCATTGTCCCAACCCTTTAGCCTTTCCTAATGCCAAAGGAGATTTAAAGCAAAGCAGTTGAAGGATAGAAAAAGAGGAGCCTAGGATCAGGTTCAAGGAGCGGTGGCCTGTCTCATCTTTTGTAAGTTAACTCATTTTAAGTAATAAAGAGAATGCTTTTCCCGTTCCAATTCATGAACTTTTTATGGTTTGATTAGTTTATGTTTGATTTCTAACCCGTGAGTATATAAGTAGTATGCATGCATAGTTGTTGCTCGTCTTGAATGCAGGTCAGCTTTGGAAGGAGCATTGCTAACAAGTAATCAAGCACAATGGAGGATCGACATCAAACACCGGTAACGAGGTAGGTTGATCTTCCCATGCATTTACTAAGAAAAGGGGATTTAAATCTAGGGTTGAAGGTAGAAAGTAATTTCTATTCGATCATATCTGCATGCAAAGTCTGAACTCTATTTGCTAGTCCGTATGGTGTTTTTCCCCAACAACACTAAGCACATAAATAGTCCATATGATTAGCACTCAAAAAACTCAAATGACAAATACATGTATAGAATAGCCCCACAAGTATTTGCAAACAACTATGACTTCGAAAAATCCCTTTTCTCTTCATATATTCATAAATAAGAGTATTATTAGACTACAGAATGGGAAAAAGTCCTCTATTACATCCTATGAGTCCTCTTTTATAAGACAATAAAGAGACTCTTCAGTTCTAATGACTATTCATTTTGTTTTCCTTCGTTTCTCATCTTACATTTCGAAATTATTTAACATTTTTGAAAATTAACATGTGATCATTACAAAAAGAATTCGAAGAGACTCTTAAGTGATTATTTTCGCCCTAAGGCAATTTATGAATGATATTCATTAAAAAAAAAATTTAACTCTACTTGCTCTTGTATTTCTCTATTTCTCAGAATATTTCTTGGCATTTTTGGAATATGTCTGTTGAACAAGGTCATCCTTTATCTCTCTTCTTTTTCTCAGCTTTCCATCAGGTTCTTGCTGGTCCAATTTCGATTCTTGTAGCTCAAGTTTTGATTGTTTTAACATTATACAACTTGTTCTTCATTTAAATTCATGCCTCTTATGTTTTCTTCATTTTCCAAAAATTTACACCCTAATCCTTTCATGCTTGTTGTATGATTACATTATCTTCTCTTATATATTTCCAGTGAGTTATCTTGGGCCTGATTTCATTGCTTGTAGCTTGAGATATGACTGTATGAAGTTTGTACAATCATTTTCCCCCCAAATTCATGACCTATTGTTTTATGTGTTTTTTGAAATTCTTGGTTATTGTTCTGGCATAAATACCTCTTCCACTATATTCCTCTACTTGATACCTTTCCAACGAGGGGTCATGGGCTCAATTCTAACACCTCTAGTCGAAGATATGCACGTTTAAAAAATGGTGTTCAACAACCCTTGATCATGTCTGTGGGTGAATTTGGGTCGTTGATCCTTAACCATTGTAGTTATGGAAAGATTCTTTTGTATCTCATAATAATTTGAAGCCATTAGATTTTTTTAGGTGGAATAATCCTAACCCTTCGTCGAAGGTCAATTGATTGGAAGGTTTGAATGGGTTATGACGACAAGGGAGATCCTAAATCATCAACAATAGTTCATTTGGTTAGGCAGGAAGATCATGTTCATTGATCAAGGAATGTGATCGTCAGAGTGACACAAGGCATGTTTGCAATGGGACTTTGATCGGGAAGGATTTGAGACAATGAGGACTATTGATCCATTAGAGGTCTCGATGGTGAGATATGTATCGTTGGTCGGGGGAAAGCCATCAGAGCATCCAAGTGCTAGGGAGCAATGGGTTTCCGACGATGAGGGAGACCTTAGGTCATCGAAAACTGTTGACTTGGTTAAGAAGAAATATACTTACCATTGATTACATGAAGTTTTGTTGAAAGGTGAGGTCATCAAAGTGTTTGAGGGAAAGACTACACAGGGACTATAATGGGGAAGGTTCCAAATCAATAGGAACCATTGATCTATCAGGGAGTAAGTTCGGTATATGGTAGCCATTGGATTTTTCAGAGAAGAAGTAGAGTGAAGTTAGGGTGATGAGGATTCCAGATGGACGTTCAGGGTGACAAGGATTTCATCTGGGCGATCAGGGTGACCAGGATGCTAGCATGGAAACTGGTGTGTCCCGAGGGGTGATGCATGTCATCTTATGATTGAGTAGGATTGGATTGGACCCAATTGAACATGGAGGCCTTTAGGTCATGTCTTTGAATCTTAGTCGTTGATTCAAAACTACGAGTAGATCTCAGACGTTTGTTAGAGGAGGTTCATCAGGATGATCAAGAGTAGGGAAAATGGAGCTTCGACGATGAGAAGGTCTGAGGAAATTTTCATCGGAGGATGTAGTCATCAGGGATATTGGGAGAAAGTTTAGAAGGGGTTCTGATGATGAAGGAGACAGGTTTCCACAACTGGTTGGATAATCCCTAGTGTCTTGTAATGACGTGTATAGCCATGTCATTCCACACATCAACATGAGGATGGATCCACGTGTCATGTGGGTGATGTGCCACATGTTAGGGTGATTTGGAGATTTAAGACAACATTTTAGTGTTGAGTCTTAATAGGTGCCACATGTCAAACCAAGTGGAAAGTTGTGGGAGTGCCATGTATTTGAGGTGCTAGCTAGGGAGTCAAGTGTTAACTACCAGCTAACTCAAGGCATCGATGAGATCGGGGCCATTGATATTTGAATTCTAAGAGCCATTGGATCTATCCAATAGGGAATCCTCATCGAGGTATAGAGTCGTTGGAGTGATCGAGAGCAGGGATCAGTGGAGCTCTGACGACGAGAATTCTTGAGGGTGTCATCATCAACGAATGGAGTTGGAAGAATGGGTCGCCTGAAACAGATAAATCTCGACGATGAAGAGAACCCGGGATTAAATGAGCACCCCACAGGCCAGGTGGTAGGTTCCACACCAACATCCACATCAGTTCCATGTCATATGACACAAGTGATAAGGATCCACGTGGATTCCATGTGGCAATGAGGTGGAAAAGGTGAATGAAGGCTTTGGAACTTTGGGATGCCATAACTTTTGATCCAGAGCTTGGATTTAAGTATGGTTACATTCATTGGAAATCTCTTTATGAGCATAATCTAACCATGAGATTTGTTTAGATATAAGGATCAAAGAAAATAATGGGAAATATCAATAGGCCTTGGGCCTGGGTTTATGAAGAGAGGGAAGGCCAAACAAGGAAACCGATAGAGATCAATCTGAAGAGGCTCATGGAAAGTTATGCAAGAAAGGTGGATTCAATAGCCTTGGGAGCTTCAAACCTTAGGGAAATTGTCATCTAAGGTAACTCACTTATTGATGAGGGATATATTGTAAATGTATACATATTTGAACAAGGATCAAGGATTCGGTATCATCACCACAATGGTGATAAAAGGCAAATCTAGATGAGGCTTGGACAAGACAAGGCTAAGTCCATAATCTTGATCATTGGCTTCAAATTACAGACAATATCTAGATAGAAAGAGTTCTAGGAAAGAGGAAGAAGATCAATGGATTTCCCCACATGCATCTCAAGTTTGGAGAAATCATGTGAATGAAATGGCCTTGCGAACCTACTTCTACAAAACAAAAAAATGAGATCATTCAAACAATTGAAAGGAGACTCTCCAATACACTACAAACATTATATTCCATTCCTTCAATTAAACTTATGGATGAGCATATGTTCTTCAACAATACTCATGGGTGGCTATATGTAAGCATATTGATATTTCATTTTCTAAGCCTCATACTCAAAATAAGGGTCAATGAGTTTGCAATTCAAACTTGGAGTTCGAAACAAAAGACTATAACCAACATGCAAGAGCATCAAGACAAAGACATTAATCCCAACATGTAACAAAGAGAATGTAGACTTTGAATTAGTCATTTAGAAAAACATCAACAAATGAATCATTCAATAAAAATATCAATAAAACATAAAATCCTATAGCCACATAGGATCATCAAGCACTTCAGAATCTAAAAAAGGTTTGAAGATAACATGACAATTCTATCATACAAATGTCAACAAAAAATATTAGGTCAAGAAGAATTATGAAGACATTGGAAATCATAAGATAAAAAAGGGATAATCAACCTCCATCAACGACAATCACCAATCAAGATTAAACCCCCCAACTTTCTCAAGGTAGGAAAATAATTAACATTTAGGCTCAAGCAGTAGAGTATTAGGCATTAGGGATGACATTTTAGTAGGAGGCCCCTTTCCTTTAGCTTGTAAAAGAAAAAGTAAAGGAGGGTTGTTATGGCCTCAATAGGGTGCTCAATATCCCATCATAAAGGTCTAGCCAATAAGTACACATTATGAATGGACGAGTCCACAACCTTTGGCTATCGATTGGGCACTTTCATGCCAAAAAATGTTGTTTATTGCCTGAAAATGGCCTCGAAAGTTTAGAACCTAAAACAAATGTAGAAAAATTGCCAATATGGAAACTATATTTTTAGCCAATTGAATAGGTGAGGGACCACCGATGTCCACCTGGATCACATGGGAGCTAATGTTTCACTATATTACAATATTTGTAGTTGATCTCAAGTGATATTTTGCACGTGCAGATGGTGATGGCCAATTTCAAATCCCATAATGTAGCACTAAAGATTTAATTGCATCATTTGAATGTAGTGATAAAGAGTCATGACGTAATTTGAATAGAGATATGGAGGGTTGAGAGAAATTTCTAAGTAGTATCTAGAGAATAGAAGGACCACTTTTGGATAGGGTTAAAGTGAAATTTTCCACTTTTCTTGCACCTTATCCTCTATTATCAATGATCTAGAGAACTTGATTCTACGACTAAAAGGACAAGTAGGAAATAACTTATCATATTATGAGGTTATCACCCAAAAGAGGTTGCGGCCCACAATATTTGTTATGAATTTAGATAGGAATGCATGATATCATAGATGGTTGTTAATATCTATATAGAAAAACAAGGGAAATTAATACCCCTCATAGTTGAGGTATGTAAGACACCTGATCCCCTAAGTATCATTTTAATTGATGGCGTATTAAATTTTTCGCTTTCCCTTAACCATATTAAGGCCTCTTCTTGAGGGTGTCATCGCCTTCTCCTTGTCAAGATATTTCCAACAAATATCACCATGCTCAAAGCTGAGTTCTAGATCAAAATTTATGGCCTCTTGAAGTTTGTAATATTTCTTTGGTCAACTGCCACCTCATTGCCACATGGAATTCACATGGTTCTATGTCTCTTTTTCCATCCAACGTAGCAATGACATGGTCATTGGCATGGCGCCTTCCATATAGCCCATCAGAACCTCATTCTATCCTACTCTAATCGAGCATACTCTGATGGATCTGATGGTTCTTGGAGTGGGATATAAACAACTCTGATTACTTTGGAGTCTCCACCTTCTCGATAATTATACTCTACTCTGGCAGTCATTTCCCTTTGTATTCGTTGGGACCCACAGAGATCGATGACTGATATTTACTCTTTCCCACTCACCAATCGATGACTCTTGTTGATTCTCAAAGTCCTCCCCATCAAAATACTTTCACTATGGTCTCATGGACCACTCTGAGCCTTGCAATATGACTGCAACCACTACAATGGGTCTGACGATCCTCCTTCTCCTTATCCAACGGTTAGGATTTTATTATTTTTTACATATGCACCATCTAATGTGGTACATACTTTCCATACATGCCACCTACCACCTCAACCTCTATTGTCATCCTGTACCTACCACCTGGCACAACACGTGGCACACATATCCCCATGGAACTCTTCCTTAAAATTGTCAATCACTAGGACACATGGCATGATCTTCGCTTGACACGTGGAACCACCCTTTTCAAGACACATGGGTTGGCATGGTTCTTAGAGTCCCTCCCTTTAAATTTAACTCGTTCCAGTAACTTTGACCACTCCAATAGGCCCACTCTAATGACACTCACTTTGATAAATCTAACAATCCTATAAGATCGACAATCAATGACTTTGAATTTGTCAATGCCTCTAACTTGCACGATGATTAACGTCCTTTCCTTCTAAAATTTCATACTCGACCCTGTGGGGTCGATGATAGATAAATGGTTGTCATTTCATCATGACCACCCTCATGGATCCACGTCACTTGTGTCCATTCGACGTAGAAATGAAATGGATCCTACCACTTGGCCCATTGGTCCTTGGCCAATCAAGCCCTTTAAATTCAACGACTCTAATTCACTCAAAACTTTTCATCGTCATTGTAATTATTCTTCATTGGAGTTGTATGCCACCCTAGTTGATATGACCTGATGACATACACTCTAACAGATACATCCTCTAAATCCAATAACTCCTAGAATATGACATTCAATGGTCTCTATCTCGTTGAAACCTCAAACTTGCTCGACGTTTAACATTCTCCTCTTCATTCTAACGCTAAGTGAACATGTGGGACCCATGTAGATATACAAGTAAGATTAAATCTTTCCTACTCACCAATCTACGACCCAAATATCCTCTCAGATTTCTTCCCATCTCATTCCCCTACCAATCTCACACTCATAAATCCTGATGGTAGTACCTTCCAATCAATGGTGGAGATTTTTCCACCCTCATATCCAATGGTTAACAATTAAGGGCGACCATCCAAAGGCCTGAGCCCAAAAAAGGCCCATCCTTGATCCTTTGAAAAATCATGTACCAACACATGTTATTCTCAAGGTTGTGCCTGTTTCCATGCTAGCATGACATGTCATGTCAATATCATCTCCTCTCTCCTTGCGCTTATACACGATAAGGCATGGAACCAGGAGTTGGAACCCTATTCCTCGCACACAACATCAATAGTTGATATTTCACCACTCAACCCTATGATAGATCAATGACCATCATTCACTAAGAGCTTTGTCGACAGAAGCCAACATAGCCTTGCACACCACACTCTCACATTCTTAAGTCCAACATGCTTATAGTCGGGATCAATGATCCATAGTTCACCAGGACCGCTCTCGAAACTTAAATTCCAACGACTGCAATATTGACGGTGCCTCTAAATTGCATGATGGTTAATGTCAATTCCTTTAACATTTTCTTACTCAACCATGTGGGACCCATGACAGATTAATGACTTTAATTAAATCACACCCACTCATCGAAAAACGATATAGATCATTTCTCCAAGTACCTCCTATCAGAGCCCAACCACTTTGGAACCAATGGTTGAGGTTACTCTCCGACTGAATCGACGACTCTGGTTCTCCCTCAGAGTTCCTCCCATCAGAGTGGATCTCCTCCAGGATCGCAACTCACTCCGACCAACACCCCTCCAATCAACAGTCGATATCTCTCAACCTATAGATATGAGGGCTATGATTAAGGAACCTACCCCCAAACTTAAAACTGACAAGGCTTCGCACTCGATCCTTTCTACAAATTACAAGGTGACATGTGTTATCCCATGGAAATTATAGAACTCCTCCAAAGCATGATGTCACTCTCCCTCTTAGCCTCGCTTAAGTGGGACCCACAACGATATACGACTGAGATTACTTCTCGATTATTCACTAATCTATGATCTATATCTCTCTGAAGCCACTCTCTGATGGATCAATGATTTTCGATGGCATCCAGTATTTTTCATTGTCGACACTTCAAGCAAATACTCGAATGTGAGGAACCTCAACAATCGCGCCCTTTGATGAATTGATGGGATGTAGTCCCTATGTCGAATTAATGGTTGTGATTCATCCCAACTCAAAGATCAAGATTTTTACAGGAAAACAATTCGATTTTGTACTTAGCCAATTTTTTTAGGGTTCTTCAATTTTTTCCCTTCAATTAACAACTTGAATTAGGACTTCACTGCCCAGGAATTCTTCCAAGTCCCTTCTCAAGGTTTTACCAGGCCTTCAAAAATCTCACCTTGCTCCAAAAACCTCTAAGACATTCCTCTTCGCCACTTAATGGGAGATTTATGTCTCCTGCAAACTTTCCACTTCAAGATAGGGTTTTCACAAGGAGTAAGGCTCTTTGACTACACAAAGACCTTCCCATATTCCAAGGAACTTCTACCACCATCCTCATAAAGGAGGCTCATATCTTACAAGCTCTCCATGCTTTCTTATCCAATATCATATGTTGATTTTGATGGTCTAATTGTAGCAGTTATAATTTCATTTTTGTTGATATATCATTGTTATATGTTGCAATTTTGGTACAACAAGGTTTCTTTCTGATTTTCCTCTTGTCTTACAGATTTTCATCATATATTGTCTTGGTTTGGTTTGGTTTGTCTAACATTTGTTTTGCAGGTACTATCAATTGGCATCCTTCCCATGAACTATATTCATCCTCTATCAAGCCTCAAGATCTCTTAACCATGACCTATAGGGGTGGTTCCTTCATCTCTTGGCCTCTCCGCTTCCAATCCCCCTAGGGCCACCTGGGAATCCTCCCTTGTGTTGGAATTTTCCATCAATAAAATGAGGGGTATATTTATTGAGGTGATAGTGATAGGTGTCACCATTTGTGTCACACATTTATTGCTTGGGTTGAGATTTTCCCAAACTACAAATTGTGCGATAACATTTTTAGCGTCGTTTTCGAGGAGGATTTTGAATCCTTTCCAATCCCATAACGACATTTGGTGAGTCTATCCCAAAGCCTTTACCTTTAGATTTCTTGGATACTCTAGTTAAGGGAAGTTCTATTTTTATTTTTGATAAGATTTCACAAATCTTATCCGGCGAATCCTTCTAGTTCATACCCAAAGAAAGAAATACCCAAGTCCTCCACCCTTACCCACCCCTTGTGTGACAAAGATGGTTCAAAACACTTGGGTAGAAGGATTGTATTGTTAAATTTTTTTGCAGAACAATTATTTATAATTTAACTTTAATATATATAGATGCAGTGTAAACAGAACAAAAAAGAACGCATATCTTTCTTACAAAGTATACTTTTAATTCAATAAAGAATACAGTAGATCTTGAACCACGGTAACTGGAACATATCTATATCTATATCTATATATATGATTGTCCATTAAAATAGAGAGAACAAGAACTTGGATCATTATACAATGAAGTAATTTGTATTTTATTTATAACCTTTATGTCATGCCTCTTTTGAATAGTCATGATTGTTTCCTCTTCACATCATTATCTTTTACATCATACCCTTTCACGTTATGCCCCTTCACATTATGATATTCCATGTCATGCTCTACGTGATGCTCTTTTACGTTATGCTTTTATACCATTCTCTTTTACCATCTCAAATTCATTCATACGTTGGGTAGAATGATCATACATCATAACCCAAGCATGAAGCATAGACCATCGATGAAAGTGTGAAGAATGGATACATGATGGCCATCGTATATTTACATGTGAAGTCTCATGGATAGCATAAGTCATACATAATGCTATGCATCTATCTACAAGTAATTATGGAGAGAAATGATACCATATAACTCTCATATGGTCATGCATATTATGTGAGATAATTCCATGACAATACTCAAGTCATGTGTAGGCTAGAGTGTAATAGGTGGTTGCCATACATATACCATCATAATCTCAAGTCATGAGAATCCTCCAATATTAATACCTTCTTTCAATGTCCATTCACCTGTGTTCATACACGTCATGTAGTTGGTATCTACAAGAATTGAGCTAGCTCATCCTACAAGGGGTGTTCAGTCCCTTGGGGATGATCAAGTCAATTCATCTTGGACTATACTTGACATATCAAGGTTCCCTCATGAAACCAATGTCTCAACTCACTCATGAACTATTTCCATAATAGACATCTTGTGGTTCCCTCGTGAAACACATGTCTAAGACATATCGAGGTTCCCTTATGGAGATAATGTCTTCTCTAGGACACATCGATGTTCCCTCATGGAACCAATGTCCCCCAAGACATATCGAGGTTTCCTTATGAAACCAATGTCTTGGTTCCTTCATCTGACCATCTGAGGCACGTCAGGATGAAGTCCACATTCTCCCATACTATTTCACACAAGACACTCTGGGGAGAATGTCTCACGATGTCGCCTCCAAAATCAGCACTCCCTCTCAGCGAGGGAGACATTCTCTACCACACCAAGCTTGTCCCGTAAGTACACAAACTTTGCTCTAGACAATGGCTTGGTCAAAATGTATGTAGTATGCTCATTAGTAGAAATGTACTTCAGTCTAATAGCTCATCTTTGCACCATATATCATATATACTGATATTTGATATCTACATGCTTTGACTTGTCATGAGAAACTGGATTCATTGATAGTCTTACGCAACTTTGATTGTCACGGTGAATCAACGTAGGCTCAATCATCTGACCAAATAAATCTGCAAGGAGATTCTGAATCCATACTACTTCACATACTGCCACACTAGTTTTTATGTACTTTGCCTCTACTGTACTGAGTGCTACGAAATTATGCTTCCTACTAAGCTAGGAAATCATAGAAAAACCCAAACTAAAGCATCACCCTGAAGTCATATTTCTATCCAATGCACTACCTGTCCAGTCAGAGTCTGTATAACCATGCAGCATTACTTCTCCACCTACCCAGTCAGAGTCTATATAACCATGCAACATTACTTTTTTAGCATTTGAGTGCAATTACCTTGGTTCACTCATGAACTAACTCAAGGTTCTCATAGCAAAGCATATATATGGCATGGTGTTCACTAGGTACATTAGGGACCCAACTAGTTGTCTGTACAATGTAGGGTCCACCAAATTTGAGTCTGAAGTTGCCTCATTCAACTTCTTCAAATTTGATATCATGGGTGTGGCCATGGACTTCCAGTCCATCATCCCAAACTTATTCAGTATATATATTGCATACTTTCCTTGTGAAAGGAAAATATCATCATATCTTTGCCACACTTCTGACCCCAAGAAGTAGAGCATTAGACCCAAGTCTTTCATTTCAAACTCAGAATTCAACTCCCTCTTGCATTGAGCTATCAAGTGTTCTTCTCTAGTAAGGAACATATCATCAACATATAGTACTAGAATCAAAGGTTCATCACCATCAACCTTATAGTAAAGGGGATCCACAATGATTTTGGTGAATCCCAATCTCAACAGGTATTCATCAATTCTCGAATACCATGCACGGGGAGCCTGCTTGAGTCCATACAAAAATTTCTTTAGTCTGCACACATGGTACTCTTTCCCATGGATCACAAATTCTTGAAGTTTTTCTATGTATACTTCTTCCTCAATCATACCATTGAGAAATGCAGTCTTTACATCCATCTGATGTAATTTCCAACCCATCATAGAAGCAAGAGAAATAATGGTACGAATAGAAGTATACATGGCCACATGAGCAAACATTTCCTCATAGTCTATTCCTTCTTTCTAAGAGAATCCATGGGCCATGAACCTAGCTTTGTATTTATCAATGCTGCCATCTGCAACATGCTTAATCTTGTAGAGCCATATACAAGTCACCACAAACTTCCTTTTAGTTCTTGAAACAATCTCCCATATGTTGTTCTTCATGATGGATTGGTACTCCTCCATCATGGAATATTTCCATACTTGTTGATCCGCAACTTCCTCAAAATTGGAAGGTTCTTCATCAATGATGTGACTCATCAGTGCCATGTAACTCAAGAATCGGTGTGGTTTCTTTCTCTCCCTAGAGGTCCCATGGGGAGAAACATGCTTCTCTACCTCTTACAGAGTATTACGAATCCAAGTTGGCTTCCTTTTGATTACTACAACATCTCTAAGCCCATCCAAAGGCTCTGATGGCTCTTCTAAAGCTTCCTCCCTCTGACCATTTAAAGGGTGAATATCTAGACTAGAGAAAATTGTGTCACTAAAAGCCTCTTTCTACTCTTCTACAACAATCCATGTGAGACTCTCTAAATCTCTAGAAGCCTTCCTCCTCATATAATGTCACATCCTGACTAACCTCAATTTGTTTATGACCAGGGATGTAGATTCGATAAGCCTTTGATGTCTCATTGTATCCAACAAAGGTCCCCTTTCTTCCAGAAGGTTCCATCTTTGATCTTTTCTCCTTGGATACATGAATGTACACTGGGAAACCAAATATCCTCAGATGCCCTACTTCGGGCTTCACACCAGAGAATGCTTCTTCAGGAGTCTTGTTCCCTAATATGTAGTGAGGGATCTTGTTCTGAATGTACACAACTATATTGGTAGCTTCTTCCCATAAGAACATGGGAAACTCTTGGTCATGAATCATTACTTTGGCTGCTTCACAGATAGATCTATTCTTCCTTTCGGAAACCCCATTTTTTTAGGGTTGTAAGGAACTGTTAACTCCTTCTTAATTCCTTCTTCTCAACAGAAATCATCAAAACAATGGGAAGTAAACTCTCCTCCATTATCTTACCTTAAGACTTAGATATGTCTTTCTGTTTGGTTCTCAACCAGATCTTGGAATTCCTGAAATTTGCTAAAGACCTCGGTCTTGGATTTCAGGAAATATATCCAAGTATTACGAGAGAATTCATCCATGAATATTACATAGTACAAATACCCACTTAAGGAGGGAGATGAAATAGGTCCATAAACATATGAATGAATGAGATCCAACGTTCCTTTAGATCAAGTGTCACTGCTAGTGAAAGGTATCTTGGCATTATTTCCAAGCGCACATCCTCGACACATACCATCATGTTCCACTAGAAATTCTGGCAATCTTGTAACCATCTTCCTCATACCAGGAAGTGCTCTATAGTGCAGGTGAGATAACCTTCGATGCCAAAGCTCTCAAAGACTATTTCTATTATCAACAAGAGCTTGATTATGTTTTCCATTCAATTTTTACAAACATCCCCCTCAAACACCAATTACTCTGGCTGAATCTATGTTTGAATTCTTGGACCAAACCAATACACGTCCATCTACAAAGGAAACTCTAAAGCCTTTGTCCTCCAAGATGAAGTAGAAAGGAGGTTTCTCTTTAAACCTAGAACATATAGAATATCATTCATATGAAGGAATTCTCTGGAGTCCAACTAGAATGAAGTAGCACGAATTCCCTTTATTACATATGTGGAGTCATCCCCAAGATCCACAGTTTGAGAAGAGACTCTTTCTGACAAATCAGTGAGGGAACCTCGGTACCTAGTCATATGTCTAGAAGCACCACTGTCTACCAACCAAATCTCACTACTTTTGGAGATAGATCTTGAAAGTGCTAAGATGAAATAATATTCTTTCTTGAATTATTCTTCCATTTTATTGAGTTTTGTCTCTTTTTATTTCTTATGGGGTTGATCCCTTTCATTTTCTACTGAAGAATGTTGTTTCCCTTTTCTCTTTCCTAGATCAGGGAAGTTAGCAGCAAAGTGGCCAAACTTTTGGCATTGTAGCATTTTACTTTTGACATATCTCTTAGCTTATGTCCCATAGTCGAATCTTTCATTTTTCCTTTCTTATTTTGGTAGGGAAAATTTCCACCTTTTCATTTAATTGTGTGAGCAACAAGAGCATGATTTTATTCTTTTGGGGAATCACTTCTAGATAATATTTTAACTTCTTCTTGAATACAATCAGTCCATAATCATTCAAATGGTGGTTGAGTTTCTTGAGCACTCACACCTTGAATGAATTGTTTCCATGAGCTGGGAAGACCATTGAGAGTCGTCGCAACAAGATCTTCATCATCAACTGCTTCGTCAATGGTTATGAGATTATCTCTTAACTGCAAGATCTTCATGAAAAAGTTCATGATAGTATCATCCTTCATCATCTTGAGTTTATGAAGTTGTGACTGTAGGGCTCTTTTCCTGCTAGGATTCTTTGTCTCAAATAGACTTGT
>JZKD02S0441997.1:292087-302511 GCA_000966675.3 Picea glauca | reverse complement strand
GTCTCATGTTTGATATTTCTGTTTATTTCCGAATTGTTATTTGCTTCACAGTTGTTAGATTAGATTGTTTTCTGTTTTGTTTTTCTGCTTTTTATTAACACTCTTGCTGCTATAGATGTTCTGCCTTGGTGAACCCTGCAAGGCATGCAGAACGGTCTCTATTTTTCTCATCTGCTGACAGATTGACCGAGAACACCTTGGGTTACAGGAACAGGCCGGACCAGAAGTCTCCGGGCTCTATGACAGCTACAGGGTTCCTTCCAGGAGTTCTCTCCTCCCTCTGCACACTCTCTCACCTGGAGGAGTCGCTCACAGGCCAACAAGCCACACGCAGTCTAGTACTACGTGGTCACAAAAACCCATGGGGAAAACAGACATAGGCTTTCCCTAAACCGATTGAGCAGTCACAGGATGATCTCACGGTGTTCATTTTCAGAATTTTCCTGAGAAGAAATTTTCCGCAGGGAAATTACACAGACTCTCCCCACCCCAGCAGAATGGTCGTTTCCCCATTCAGCCTACCCAGGATAGACTCACGCTCGGATGTCAGGAATGCATGCCAGACAATCCACACAAGGGTCAATGCAGGTTCTGGATGGTTTCAGAGGATGTATGAGGGTCGTGGTCGGTCTGCACCTAGCGGTGTTTATATTTTATTGATCATTCTACATACATACAAGTACATCAACAGGCTCTTGGCCTTCAACACTTAGGCTCTCTGGCCTAACAAACACACAAGCCTACCAGTTATACAAAACTTGGCTCACCAGCCTATAAGACATAATTACAATTTCTTTTAAGACATGTTTTACAATGGGGCTCAACCTTGGGGACACTACATATTTGGTTTGTTTTGGGGGGTTTTTATAAAGTTTGTTGGTCAAGAAGAGGAGGGAAACACATGGATATGGAGTCAAAATTATGAAATTGAATGAAAACAATGATCAACCGATAGAACTCTCTAGAGGATAAAGGCTAAATGAGGCAATGAATCAGAGTTGTGACTTAAAATAAATCAGAGTGGTAAGAGGAAAAATGAAACAAATAACTGCATCAGAGAAGTACGAAAATGAATTCTGAATTAGCTAAGAAGAAACATACACAGTTTAAATTGCTTAAGCCGAGAGCATCACAAGACGAATTCTGGGCCTTTAACTCTCCAATTTAAACATAAGACAATGTAAATGGAATTAAATAAACAAATGAAATACATACAATGAGGGAAGACAAAACTCATATCATAGCCATTAGAATCTTTTTATAAACAGTTCAAAATGCTTTTGCATATGTATTCAATTCAGTCCCAAAAAAATTACAATAGAGTCCAGAACCACCATAATTGTGCCCTTGCACTTCTGCCCTCTCTAATACACTCAAAACCTCTCACAATTATATAATTCAAGTTCCTTCAATGTGCAACTGGTTACAATAACTGAAATGAAACATTTCATCTTCTACAATGATTACAACTGACAGTTTCTAGAAAAAACGTTTCATGATCCCTGCAGATTTCTCTGATGCTCTAGCTCCTTCCTCTGCCACGTTCTCTTTGAAATTTCACTCATACTCTTTCAAATATAATTGCATTTATCCATATTCTCATTAAACATTTGGAAATAATATATTTGAAATAAAAATAATTCCCAAATATTTTTTGTCCTGGAGAATTAAATTTCCATAGTTTAATTCATGCCCATGGTATTTAAAACCATGCCTTATTTTTCCCAATTCCCCATTCACTGTAAAAAAAAATTATTGTTACTATTTCTTGTGAAAAACATTTACTGTGTAATGTTTTTTCCAATTTACCGTGTTTTTCCAATTTACCCTCTTTGGAAAAATACCTTTTATCTTCTTCTTTTACTTTTATAAATCTTTGGATAAAGAATTATCCAAGTCTTCGTTCACATGCATCTTCCCATTTAAATCTTTTGCATCGAAATAACATTAATGTGTAAAACTTAAATCTTACCTCCGTAAAACCTTTTCACAGTGAGGAGGAATTTATTTTATTGGAAATCCCATAATCATTATTGAAATGCATTCCTGGAAAAATGCCGCACATAAGAAATATGATAAATGCTTGCATTTATTATATCTGGATTGGGCAAAAAGTGGTTTAAATCAAAATTCTTATACCTTTGATGTGCTCCACTTAAAAACATGTTTCCACCAAATAAGCCACTGTAGTATTCCCCGGTCCGCCTTCACATAATTAACCTCCTCGTTACTTCAATCCACGATATGTATGTGCGCCCTCCATCCAACCTTTGACTTTTCCAAGTTATAAATTGAGATTCGTGCCCATGATATGATTTGACGTGATTCCATAAATTGGATTAAATATTAATATAAATATTTTAATATAAAAATATTAATATTAATAATAATCATTTTTTCCAATTTTTTAAAGACTTTGGGCATATGAGGCTTTAACACATAACTTTGTGGATAGGATAAGGGTGCTTAATAAATGAATATTTTTTATTTTCAACGGGAATATGAAAATAAGGGTAAAAATGAATAAAGTGATGGAACTAAGGGATTTAGATAAGAATTAAGGCTAGGTATTGGCTTGGCATATTTGCCAATTTTTGACTTATGGAGGACATGAATATTTTGGATGACCAATTGAGCGAAGGATTTAGGTGATGGGAGCTTGATGGAGCTGGTGAAAAAGTTTGAAAGTCTGAGTGGAAAAATAGCATAAGGAAAAGACACTTTGGGAAAAAATGATACAAATTAGCAGGTGATAACACCACTTATCCCTTCTCAAATAAGTGTCCTCACAGATCAACTCAACTCAATTCACAGAGGAGTACGATCTGGAAAATGTTTGTCACACACAAAACTCCCATGTGAACTTATAGAGGCCTCTCCCTCTATAAACACTAGGGTCAACTTCCATAGTGTGTGAATTCAAGGGTCAAATCCCTTGATATTTCCTCATGTGGTCTCCACATGGGACGTGTCCTCATGTGGTCTCCACAAGGGACGTTGGGTTATAAGACCAAACACACTTATCCCTTCTTGGATAAGTGAATCACTTATCCCTTCTTGGATAAGTGTCATCATAGATAAACTCAACTTAGTCATAGAGGAGTATGATCTGGAGAATGTCTCAGGAAGCTCCAAACATAAACACTCCCTCTCAGTGAGGGAGGCATTCTCTACCATGCCAAGTTTTTCACAAAAGTACTTGAACTTTGTCCTGGTTTGGTAAGAACATCAGAAACCTGCTCATCTATAGGAAGGTACAACACCAATACTTTCTTCCTCTGCACCATGTCTTGGATGTAATGGTACTTGATCTCAATGTGGTTTGATTTGTCATGAAACACTAGATTCTCTAAGATCTTCACACAACTTTGGTTACCATAATGAATAATGGTGGAATCCAACACATGTTCGGATAAATTTGCAAGGAGCTTGCGAAGCCACGCTACTTCACGGATTGACATACTTAATGCAATGTACTCTTCTTTTGCTGTGTTCAAAGCCACATAAGTTTGTTTCCTACTACACTAGGAAACCATGGAAGATCCCAAAGTGAAGCAACACCTGAAGGTGCTCTTTCTGTCCACTGCACTCCCTAACCAATTAGAATCAATATATTCCTACCATATCATATCAATATTGGAAGTATATCTTAGACCATGTCCAACTCTGCCTTGCAAGTATCTCAACACATGATTTGTAACAATCCAGTGTGTCTATCTCGACTGACTCATAAACTGACTAAGTGCACTCATTGCATAACAAATATTTGGTCTGGTGTTAACCATATACATCAATGATCCAATCAACTATATGTACATATTCAGATCCAAACTTCTTCAATATCTCAATTGTGTACTTCCTCTAACTCAGGAAGATCTCATTAGTTCTCTGTCACACCTTTAGTCCCAAGAATTAGTTCATCATACCAAGGTACTTCATCTCAAACTTAGAGGCCAACACATACTTGCATTCAACAATAAGGTTCTCTGTACCAATGAGGAATAAATCATCAACATAAAGGACCAAAATCAAGGACTCACCATCAACAGTCTTATAGTACATGCTAGGATTGACAACACTTTTGATAAATCCAAAAAATCATCAGGTGTCCATCAATGCTCGCATACCAAGCTTGAGGTGTCTACTTGAGTCCATACATTGCCTTCTTCAACTTGAACACATGAGATTCCTTCTCATGTATATTGAAACCATCTGGCTTCTCGATGTATACTTCTTCCTCAATATCTCCATTGAGAAAGGTTGTCTTTACATCCATATGATGTACTCTCTAACCCATGGATGCTGTAGGGGAAATAATCATCTAGATAGAAGTGTATCGAGAAACATGAGCAAATGTATCCTCATAATATATTCCCTCCACATGAGATAATTCTCTAGCAACAAATCTCATTTTGTGCCTCTTGATGCTCCCATCAGTTGTGTGTTTTATCTTGTAGATCCATTTGGAAGTCACCACAGATTTTCACCTCAGGTCTCAGAACAATATCCCACACATCATTCTCCATGATGGACTAATGCTCCTCCATCATGGCATTTCTCCATACTTGCTAGATAGATGCCTCCTCATAACAAGAAGGCTCATAATCAATGATGTGGCTCATAGATGCGACATAACAAAAATATCTCTAAGGTATCTTGCTCTCTCAGAAGTTATCATGAGGAGTTGCATGTCCTTCTTCCTCCTGTAGAGTCTAATGATCTCTTCTGAACTACTGCAATATCTCTAAGAACATCAAATTCTCCCTTTGGCACTTTGTAACTGTTAAACATTGAGACTGAGAGTAACTTCTCTACTCTGTCAACAACTTCCCTCCTCTGGGGCTGCTCTATGTGGAACTGGCTCCTCCACTCTCTCTATGCAATTGCTTCCTTTGTAGGTGCTCTATCTGGAACTAAGAGTGGCTCAATAAATTCTCTCACTGGAGCTAAAAATACTACTTGTCCATTTTCCCTCATTGGCTACTCCCTCTTTCTAGGAAAACCCTCTTGCCACAAGCCCTGTTCTTAACATAGAGAAATTTATCTTTCAATTGTACCCAATTGATATTCCAATATGAAACATGATACATCTTTGGAGGTATTTCTCTAATTAGAAATATCAAATATTTTCCACAAGCATATTATGAGCAACAAGGGGGCCATGGAGAATCCCATTAAATGCCCCATTAACATGATGTTGCCTCACCTTTAATACATTTTCCTTTTCTTCAGGATGGAACCCACTCATTAAGAAATCCTGGTCAATTTCACAAGATGAGAAATCCGTGCCTCTGCAATGCATCCCATCGACCTTTATTACTTGTCTCTTTGGGTTCCTCATCGGTCATCATGACAACCTTTCCTATAGTATAGTCCATGGGAAAAAAATCACAGGATAACAAACCATAGCCCGAGAATGAGTAATAGAAAAGGAATTCTCCACCATATGTTCTACAATACTAGTCAACAAAATGAAATAGAAATCTAACTCTTTCAAGAAGGTGATGGAAATAAGGATTGCCAATGAGTACAAAGATGATGGAGGCAACAACCAATGCTGCAATAATCTCTATTGTGATTTCTTCCTCGAGAGTGGATTTCCTCGCAACTGCTAGCATAAGTAACTACAAACTTTTTCCATCCAATGATCCTTTATAGCTCAATTAGACATAGAACCTTTTATACAACACAATTAAAAGGTATCTGTAACATGGGATACATGACATGAGGGGAAGACATATTGAGAGAAGGGGAAGTAAGACTTTGCAGTTAGGGTCTCGAACATGAACACGATTTTCATTATACACATTGTGTATCTCTTGCCTCATATCCCATTGTATCCTCTATTGATGGATACCATTGTCACCTGTTTAGACTCTAGAATTTATGAATATGAGCAGTCCGAAGAAGAAACCCTGTAGATCCCTTCTAACTCGACACCAATAAATAGATCCCTCTCGTTGGTTTTCAAAGAAGGTGCCAAAATTTTTCTTCTCGTCTCATTTTCCATAGAGAATTATGGGATATTATTTGAGATACGTAGAAATGGTGTTGGGATCAAATATATCCACGCCAATCCACCCAACAGATAACTTGTGGAGTAAATCATGCCATTTTTTTATGTTAATACAACGCTTCTATAATTCTCTGGTCTAGGCTACACAACCTTAGAAATGAGGTCTGTCACCAGGGGGGTTTACAACCCCATCAAAAATTTCAATAGTTAACAATAAATATTCGATGAGAAGTTCTATCCTCATCTTCCCTCTTCGGTAGATGCAACAAAAGTTCACAAAAATGGCACTGGGATTTCAAATTATAGCACTACTAGATGAGTGTATGGTGATTCTAGCGATTGAAATCAAGTGATTTGATGTCATAAAGGAAGACAAAAATATCCTTTACCTCTCAAAGAAACCAACAAATGATTTGAGCTCACTTAGGACTACATCCTCAAAACTATTATATTCCTGGGCTCTTTGGTTAGGAAGTCACACCCAAACAACCTGATCTAATACCATGTTTTTCTTCTTCATATAAGATATGATTGATATATTATTACAATGATGAGTGTTCCATATATAGGTAACATATGGTGATCATCCATGAGAGGATGCTTCCCTTGAATAATCAATAACTATTTATTATTATCATTTACTTATTATATATTATATTAATAATCAGTCATTATATTATTAATTATTATTCTAAGAGAATGTCTTCCCGATGTTGTCCAAACATAAACAGATGCCACCATCCAAATAACTTGAAGGTCCTCTATTTAGTAAGTAAACAATAGTATCCACAACTTCTTCCCAAAACTGTAAGGGAAATCCTACATGCAATCTCATACTCCTTGCATGCTCCATGATTGTCCTATTCATCCTTTCTAACACATAATTTTCTTGTGGTGTTTATGGAGTTGTCTTCTCTCTACGAATCCCATGGTATGAAAAGTAACTATCAAACTCCTGTTTGCGATATTCACCTCCATTTTCTGATATGAGACACTTCAACTTATTTTTCGTCTCATTATCAACCAAAGCTTTCCATTGCTTAAAGTATAAAAAACATCAATTTTTTTTTTTTGAATGTAATAAACCCAATTTTTCCTAGTTGCATCACTAATAAAAGTAAAATAATAACAAGATCCATTAAGATATGATAGCTAAAATTCTCCCCATACATCTATATGCACAAGCCTAAATTTTTACCCTTCTTTTCCTTCCCAACTCTAAGAAAATTGACTTTCTTATGTTTTCTATAAATATAGTGCTCATAGAAGTCCAAATCAACCTACTTCAAATCAGAGAATAAATTTCTTGAGTGGAGGATTTGCATCCCCTTCTCATTCATGTTCCCTATATTATGATGCCACAATTATGTATTTTCTCCTGTGGAAGCTAAAGAAATAGAGAAGTCAACACTATTGGTACATAAATACAACATACCTACCTTTTTTCATTTTTCTATTATCAATGATACTTTAGTGACCTTTCACGAATTTCTCATAAATATAAATGTGCAACCTTCACTATCCAACTGCCATGTTGAAATTATATTTATTCTCAAATAGATAATGTGTTTCACCTATTTCAACAATAATTGGTTTCCATTCTGTAATTTTATTTGTATTTGTTGTGCCAGGCACCAACACCTTCCATTTTTCTTGTCTCATTGCTTAAAGGGTCAATTCCTACCAAGAAATAGGGATCCTCATTATTTTCCTAAGGATCTCTCAACTTGTTGAGAATACGACTCATCTTCTTGATATTCATTGAAGTCTTCATGATATTTCAATTGGCATGTTTCTTTACTTGTATTTTCTTTGGATTCTAGTAATACCGACGAGTTAGTGATGAACTCTCCCATACAGGTAATATCAACGAGCTCATGACCAACTTTCCGATACACTAAAAAGACAACGTAATTAATGTTTTCAATATTGAGTTGAGTGTATTGACAAAGTTGCATTAATATTCGTCGATATACTAGCCACCTTCCAACTAACTCGATTGGTATATAAGATATGTTCATACAATCATCCCCGTCACACAAGGTTTTGTATCTCTGAAGTTCCCACTAATGTTATTGACACCTTAACCTTATCATCAATAAAATTTGTGTCATAGATGTCGGTACACCGTAGATGTTCAAAAAAATTTCCCTGATACACAAAACCTTACATTAGCATACTTCCCCTCATCTTCGCCGATACATGATGTACCGACAAAGTTCCTTCCTTTCTCTCTAATGCACATTGTATTGATGAGGGTTGTCTCTCTATCTCTCTCTAACATACTATTTGCCGACGATTTTTCCTCTTCTGTCACCAATGTTCCAACATAAATATGTTGACCCCTCATCGACACTGAGCATATCAACAATGATCTTATTTTCCTCTCCGACATAGACCTTATCAACAACATGATTTCATCTTGAGGCCTCTCCTATTCTCCTCCATCTCATATCCTCCTCATTTCACCATCCAATTAGGTTTCTATCAATTCCAATGATTAATATTTACATTCATGACCAGATAAATAATGAATGATCACCTACCTCATATGATCTATTTCATGTTTCAGTCATGATTAAGTCTATTTGTGTTCCCAACAACTTTCATTGCGCATACCATACCAACTTGTATACTTTGTGCTTATTGATATTATGACTAATGACGTTCATGAAAGTGTCATATATCATCATATGGGTTATTTGCAACATCTATAATAATTATGCTAGATTTGCATTGCATCTTAGAAGAGAATTGGTCCGCCTAGCTCCTAAACAGGGTCAAGTGGTCCAAACGTCAATTAGCTATTTTCATGGGATTATATTTATGAGCCAATGATAACTGACCTCATCTCCAATGGATGAATTAAGATCCTATACAACATAGATAACACAAGAATTGACATAACTGAATTTGGGAAAATAAACAACAAGAATGTGACCCGAACATTAATTAAAAATGCCTTTGGTTGCAATTTTTACGCATTTGTCAAGGTGTATTTTTCATCCCTGAAGCAGGTCAACTGTAAGGTTTATGTGATTATGATTCCAACTTAACTAACATAATTGTAAGTGTCTGAATGATCGTCAAGGTTTTCCTTTCATGACATTGCCAAAATGTTTGAATGACATGGTAGTTGATCTCACTAAAAGTGTTTCTCCGTGCTCTTCGCATCGAAAAATGGTACCCCACTCGGATGTTGTATGGGAAAGTTGTGAGCCTTTTAAATCATTCTAGATAATTACAAAATCCCCTTTGAAAATGTTAACATTGATTAGCAAATTTCATTTCATGTCGATGCACAAATTACATTGCATAGATGCTAGTAAATTGTTTAAAATTTAAAATTTAAAATTAAATATTTTTTAATTTAAATAAGAAGTATTTAATTTTGAAAAGGAAAATTAATTAATTTAAATAAAAAATGATGGGGAATGAGTTAAATGCAAAACATGTGGTAAGAAAATGTTATAAAAGGGGGTTCTTTGTTAGGATAGTGTGAAGGGAGAGGGGCCTGATCCCACATGTCCCAAGGTGATTGAGGGCTCAGTACATGGGAAGGGGGAGGGCCCAACCCATATGCCTCCCCCTTATCCACCAATATTAAACCATAAAATAACCCTCGTGTGCACAACTCCAATGACGACCAAGCACGAAAACAACACACCAGCCACAATAACATGATCATCGCCGATACATGCTACTATTCAATCCACCATGGAATGTCGATACACTATCCAAGTTGGTATGATGTTCACCGATATTCCTCGACCACTCATCAACCAGGTTCATGCCATCACCTTTAGTGTACTGCTGTGGTTCTTTTCATCACTCTCGGTTCAAACCTTTGGTATATCGCTAAGGTTCATATCATTACCACTGGTATGTACCTATGGTTCTTTTCATCACTCCTGATACAAACCACCACCCTTCCCCTCTTTGTACATATGTTCTCACTTGGAAACTTTAAACAATTTGACCATAAGTGTTAGGTAGCTAGAGAGGTAGTGGAGGACATTTAATGTAAGGTGGACTAGGTCCACTATATTATTAAATAAGGTCCATTATGGTTGTTAGATATAATAAATGGGTAGTTAGATATAATAAATGTAAGAAGAATTCCTAGAAGGTTCTACTTCTAAAAGATTCCTCCTCTAGAATGTTCTTAGGTGATGGTAGCACTATATAAAGGGGTTAAAGTAATGTAGTGGGATATGAAGAAAAGTATTGTATTTGGAGCTGAACCTAATTAGGAGGAATACCCCTCAAAGATTCAAGTGAACAGGAGAGGATCCCTTTTGTTAAGAACCAAACATCAATATAGCATATAAAAACCTCAGGAAAAGTACTCAACGCCTTGAAAAAGAGATAATTTCAGATAATAAGCCTCTTCGAGGGGGCAACCTCC
>JZKD02S0441997.1:261893-284140 GCA_000966675.3 Picea glauca | reverse complement strand
TAACATTACTAATCTAAATTACAACTAATGGCCTAAAGACGACATAAATAAAATAGCATTACTACTCTAATATGCCCCAATTAAGGGGTAATGAGCCAACATTAGGGCTTAACACCTTTCATAATAGGATCCATTGTATGGTGTTGCCCTACCCAAAGGTTTTGATATAATAAAGTGGTGGTTTTCTATATTGTTTCATATAGCTCGTGCGGTGATTGTATTCAGAGATATTTGGTACTATTGTATCATTTTGTATTCTTATCTTGGGTACTTAAAAAGTAGTATTAGATAACATTCTTTGGTAGGAAGTGTGGGGAAATATTTTTATTTTTTGCAGATTTATTTTTTCAGAGAAAAAAAAAGAGGGCTGTGAAATTATAGATGATTTATATAGGTTTTGCTGAAAAATTAGAAAAAATGGGCTGTATATCTGATTTCCTCTGAGAAAAACACCCAATTAAAAAAAAAAAATCATTTGAAACAGAGTTCGGGAAGTCAAGTTATTTTCATTTTAAAATCTGCAATTTTCAGGGTTTTTTCCGTGAACGACCGCGTGATTTTTCTGATTTCTGTAGTAGCTGGGGATGAATTGTTCAAAAAAAATTGCAGATCTTATTTCCTCTGAAAATTTCACCCAATTTCAAAAAAAAAAAAATCACCCAAATTAGAGCTTTGGAAGTGAAGATATCGCTGATTTAAAATCAACTATTCTTTTGGGGTTTTTCGCGACGATGAAAGGACTGCAGAGTTCATAACTTTTAATAGGGTGCTTAGATTTCTACCAAATCAATGCCATTGAATAAATAATTTTAAGATATTTATTTTGGTATATTTTATGTGGTGTTTCCAATGTCTATTCCCTCTCAAACCCTGAAATAAATTCTATAGATGACTGAAGCATTCTGTTATCACATGAAGTTGCCATGGGTCAAATTTCTCCTTAGGTTTTAATTTTTATCCATTAGTATTTTATAAGTTTTTATTTTTATTTTCTCCTTATGTTTTTCTTAGGATGACTTAAATAAATGAAAGGTTGGAACTTGGCTCACATATTTGACCCACACCTATGGTTTACACCCTTGGTTCATTTTCTGGTTTATACTCTGACTCATCACTTGATTTGTTAACTAGCACTATCATTCCCATGGCACCACAAACCTGACAGGTCACTCCATCCATTTATATGCTTAAACCTCTCCACTCTATCCATTACCCATTAGGGAGTCAAATCAAACCTTTTCAAGTACACTGCCAACTCACTAGTTGTTTTCATAGCACATATTTTGTATGCTCTCCCTCTTTACCATCATTTGCGATTATGAAGTTGATGTCATGCATTTTCATTGTTTTCAGCACCCTTTTATTCAAAAGGAATAATCATGATTTGGTCATTAATGATTTCTAACTGTATATCAAAATTTGAAATCTTGCTCCTAGCTCGGCGCTGCAGAAACTACTAGTCTAGACAACGCTGTAGATTATGCTACAAGACAAATTGACCAAGGTGAATTGGAGTCTGGGGTGGTTGCAAACAAGTTCATGCTTTCAGAAGATCAACAATTATCAAGTTAGGGTGTCCAAGTACTTCTTGAGTCATCCGAGCTCTGTTGAAGATCAATTAAGGTTTTTTCTTATCTTTTCGTAGAACCTAGTGTTGCAAATTGTGGTTTCTTCCACCTACCAGCCCCTTTACCTCTGCTGCCACATACTTCTTAGCCATATACATACTATTAGTTTCCTCCACTGAAATTGAATCATTTTCTATCAGATTTTTTGTGCCTAGTTATCCCTTGGCTCTTGCTATCCATACTACACTACATAAACCACTGCAAAACTGCGCTACAGATCCCCTATTCCAACGCTGCAAATTTTGTGCAACGTAGTGTCATAATTTATGCTCACATCTCCAAAGTTGGCTCTTTTCCTTCACAGTGTCATCCAATAGTTTTATCTCAAAGTCTATTTGCAGTAAAAGTTTATGAGCCTTTTCCTTAGAATGATGATGACCATGTATGGTGGCTTGATGTTAGCCTAAAACTTGAACAATGCAACCTCCTTGCATGCATATCATTTCTCACATGAGCTTCTTACCCCTTTTTAAGCCATCAAATAATTCTCTTATTAGTTCATAAGTAAATTGGAGGAAAGCCCTGAAAGACCAAATAAGGACCACCTTTCAAAACTTAAAGACTTTTTCCTTTGTTTGGTTTCCTATACCTCTCATAACATTATAATGTTGACCTCCTGCTTCTATCAATGGATACATCTCAACAAAAGAAATATGACAAGGGTGAGAGTGTAGTCAGGATTGAGCCTTCTGACATGCACCTATTTGATGTTGAGCCTCTGATCAGGGAGGTCTTCCAAAGGGTTTTTGGCCTATCTTTCTGTCGAAACATGCATAGGGGACAATCTGAAGTAACCAGGGAATTTTCTTTAAACTTTGATGGCACTAAGACCAAGGTAGGAAGCCTTGAGTTGGAGGTATCTGAGGCCACCGTTGTAGCAGCCACTGAGATACCCAACACTGGTGAAAGGTGGTTCAAATATATGAATCTCAACACATCCTTTTCTAAGGATTTCCTCAAGCCATATCATCATAAAGGTAATTTGTCCAAGGGAGTGACTAGGAGCTACTTGGTTGAGGGGTTTGAAAAAATGTTGAAAGTTATCCAGAGGTATTTTACATGTGAGGGCAGATTCAACATGATATACCAGTATCACATTAGGATTTTTCTACACTTCACAGGCAAGGATTTGACGAATATCCCTTTCTATCTATTTAAAAGTATGGCAAAAATGGATGATAGGGTCCAAGACAAGTCCAAGGCTGTGGACACTAGTGTTTTCCACTCATGGTTGATTAGGATGATTGTAATGGAAGAATTGAATAAAAGAAACCTCACTTGGGAACAATTCATTGTCTCTACTAATATACAAATAGATGTAGTCTCCACCCCTCAATCCAGGGTGCATAGCCCATTGCCAACTAGTAGTGTTTCCCAAGAAGAAATAAGAAAAAAGAGAAAGAGAAAACATATTTCCCATGACAAAGAAGTGCCTAAGAAAATTGAAGAAGAAGAGAGGGAAGTCCATCACTCCCGACAAGAGGAAATTTCACCTCATCCTACACATGAACTAGAGGAATTTCCCTCATCAGCCAAAACTACAGCCAAAAAGGGGAGAAAATTGCATTTTCCTTCACCTACTGTAGAAGATGAGACAATATTTAGGAGGCCTTTCACCAGATCATGAACCCAAAAGAAAGATGCTGAAACATAAGTCATAACCAAAGATTCTGTCCCAAAGAAACATAGGGGTAAAAGTGACACTGTTGGGAATCCTATTGAGGTCATGACCAAAGCTTTTGTTTAGAAGAAAGAAAAAGGTAAGGTTGAAACTACTGAGAATCCTGTTGAAGTCATAAACATCACCACTCCCCTTGATAATCCCACCTTCAAAATATTGATCAGACAACTTAGGGATGCAAAGAAGGAAGTTGTCCGTTTGAAGGGAGAAAGATTGGCTGAGAGGAGGAAGATGAGTGAACTCTTGGACATGTATAATGAAACCCTTGATCTGGCTAGTTTTATAGCAAGAATATTCTTTCCTCTCCATAGGAAACTTCAGATTTTGTACAGGAAAAATAGAAGCATACAGTCCCAAAACAGAAAACTTAAAGAAGAGTTACAACCCTTCAAGGATGATATAGCCTAGAGGAATATAAATGTTCTATCCCAAGATGCAATAGGGAGAAGTCCCCCTGCAATAGAAAGAAATGTTTCTGTAATAGAGGGAAGTGCTCTTGCAACAAGGAGAAGTGCTAGATTGAGAAAATGAAATGGAAAGAATGGTAGACTCATTTTTTTATGATGATCAGATTTTACAATTTGAAGTTTTGAGGGAAGTGTTATAATTGACCTACTGAAGGAATCTATAGGCTCATTATTCTTATGCTAATACTTTTTGGGTTTTTTGAGGTTCATTGCTTGAAACAGAAAAGAACAGAGCATTTCGCAGCACCTGGCATTATGGAATCATCCATACAGACTGTTCTACAGATTTGCTACCAAAAGAGATGCGAAATTGCCTAGCCAGACATAAAGTGGCAGATCACTAGGAAAATTTGCTGCATAATTTTTTTTTATAGGTGGGTTCTATGAAATATGCAACTGAATGTGCTACGAAATCGACTGCAGAACAATTTTATAGAGGCAAGTGCTACAAAATCTGCTACCAGTTTTTCTACGAAAAGGTGTTACGAACTGACTGTTACAGTTGACATTTTTGAATTCGTTGCCTCTTCATAGATTTGATGATTTGGAGGGAACCAATGATCAATAGGTGGCAGATGGAGCTCAACAAAAAGTCTTGGAGTACACATGGCACTGGAGGAGATGTGCCCAAGCAACAACAAATCATGTCATTTATATCTTGTTAGAGTTGTTGCCAACATGCTCCATGTTTCTAGCAGTCTGTTAGATCCACTTGTACATATGTTAGATTAATAGATTTTTGTGGAGAATCCTAGGATAGAAAGGCCAGCTCGCATATCAAGATGTTGTTTACTGTTTTGGCTATAAATACATGAGAAGAATGTTATGTTGGGTTTGAATGGTTGAGTAGATCTCCTTATTAACAGAGCTGTACTCTGGTTTATGTATGAGATCTGAGATATTTTGATTAATAGAAGTCATCCTCTTTTCATTATCTTGTTTCTTATTACTCTGAATTCTAATTATTGGATGATTTTTATGAGATATTATAGCTATGTTATAGTGGATGTTTGATTATAATGCTACTGTAAATGTTTTTCAATGTTTTAAATTTAGTTCAAGAAGTTATTGTGACTGAGTTTTTCTTCACCTAGCTGCTAGAAGTCCTGATGCTTATAGAATACCTATCCATATTCGTCACCAAGTCTTCCATATACTCACATTTATCCTTAAACCACTAACTGGATTTAACCAAAACCTCATTTTCTTCTGCATAATAGGCTAGATTTTCCATGTTGAAAAATTGCTATGTCGAGTTTTGTCCATTTGACCTTCTATCATTAATATACATTTACAAACCTATTTAATGGGTGCTGGAATTATCCTCTTGCAATATGAGGGTGACTGTCAGTGCTAACATTATTGGCACTATTGTTGGGGAACGAGTTGAACACATTTCCCTGGGATTGAACAACAAAGAAATACTGATTCTAAAGGTGCATTAGAAATCAATACATTGAAGGTTGCATCTTGTACCTAACGACTCCACTGTTTCAGTTGTGGATCCCAAAGGTAGACACATGAGGTCTACTCCACATCTACCTATGGAAACACCTAAAGCTGACCCAAAGAATATTATCAAGAAAGGAAAATATTCTCAAGAAGTATTTTTAGTTGCTTTACCTGGTACTTCTGGTCATTTTCATATTTCTATCTTTAATACTTCAGTAGCTATATCCAGTTCTCCTCTTCTACCCTCTGTTGAAATTTATAGAAATTTGGATTTTGAACATTTTCCTATTGAATACTCTTCTTTTAGTCCCAAATTGAAACAAGAAAGTGTTATCATTCCAAGACTCACTCTAGGTTGTATATCAAGTGATCTTGGTAACTTAATCAAATTCTCAAATAAAAGGTATAAAATGGATCAAGTTGAATGGCTTGTTCATGAACTCTCTCACTTAAAACATACATGAATACACTCAGACATATAAGGATTTCAAATATACTGTTCAGATAGTTTTGAAAGATGAAAATGAATGGAGAATACTTATTATACCAACATAATCACACACACAATAGTATATATGAATGGCTAGCTATAACAAGTAAAATACATGTGATTCTTGTTTACCAATGCAAGGACAAAATGATATTTATCAGTCACTGAATAAATATAGAAACAATGAATATGTATTCATCAACAGGTACATAATAGAAAATAAAATGAAATTTTGAACAGATACAGTGAAAGAATCTTATATTCCAATATGTATTCAAAGTGTCCTCTACACAAGAGTTTTGTCAAATCCTCAAAGTCAACCCCCCCCATTTTGTTTCTCTATTTGGTCCTTTATATAGAAATATTATAAGATTATATAGATCCAAAATATATGGATCTCATAACCTCTTACCTATATTTATTTTGTTGAAGATATCCAACTCAAATTCGAAATTGTGAGGTGGCTAGAAAAAACATAGTATAACATTTCTGGAAATATTCTCCTCAAATATTGACCTATATCTCTCAAATAAAAACATATTTTGGAAAAATGAGGAGGTTTTTGAAGAGGATCTCATGCTTGTGAAAAAATATCTCACTTGACAAAAATACCTTTCCATATCATCATAATATATCTCCAAACAAAGTGACTAAAACATGAAAATACAGATTTCTAAAATCTTGTCATATTCCTACATTCTAGGATTTGATCCCTGGAATGTTTCCATTAATGAGATGAAGTGCCACCTACACCCATCGATGAGATTTGATGAGGTATTTGAGGAATATTCATCATATTCCACCAAAAAATACTCCATCCAAGTCAAATTTGTACTTTTTGACCAAAATTTGTGAAATATGCTATCTACAACAAGTTGGTAGTGCGCTTAGTGTAAAAAAGGTAGTTTGTTCTACCAACTCTTCTGTAGATTGAATTCTTCAACCTAATGCATCAAATTCACTTGGAAAACAAAACATAATCTTTACTAGGTTGCTTTAGGTCTAAAACCTCATAGTACATCATTCCATATGCTAAGCAAATCCAAATTTGATCTTTAAATCTTCTTTTACCTTCTTATGTGAAATCAGGTTTTTGGCTAGGTAAAGGAATTCAAATGCTTTTAGGGAAGCACAAAATGTTTAGGAGAAAACTGCACAAGATTCTGATGCTTTAGAGTTTGAATAAGAATCCCTAAACATACTTCTACTATAGCCATGCCTACCTTTGACTTTCTTTGACCAATTACTTACTGCAACAAAACACAGTATGCAGTGAGTGTAGATTTCTACACTTTGGGGGATTGGTACAATCCTTATATACTAGTACATACTTATGCAAGTAGTCTGACTTGTATATTCATTAATACACCTCTCTTACATACTATGCACTCTTCTAGAACCCAAAATTATCACTCTCAAGGAGGAAGGAAGCAAAAGTACCATGTTCAACAATCTGAGAGCAAAATTGTAGATAGTAGGAAGATCATGATATAATAGATACAAAATTAAGCCATGTGAGGTTAATATTTGATTTCAAAATGTATGTAAACTCATAACTTGACCATCAAACCATCAATCAACAATATCCTTGTTAAATATATCCAAATTCTTCTTCTTCTTCCTTATCAGTCTCCCAATGTGCTTAAACTCTTGTTGAAATCCGTCCATTTGACTGGAAACCTGATTCATGAGTGTATCATTGTTGAATATATGATTTTCCTCCTTGAGGTTCTTGATAAAATCCTTATACATTTCAATATGATATCCCTCTAACTTCTGGAAATACCTCCAACAAGCCATCCTCTTGAAGGAATCCACATGGTTTTAATCTTGTTCAATGATGCTTGTGTCTGATGGCTCAAATCTGACAAGAGAGTCTAACCTCTCCTTGGAATGGGATCCTTATTTGGAGCCATTTATAGCCTATAGCAAGATTTATCTGCACAAGAAACTATTATAACCAAACTTGTTAATGAAACCCTTCTTTTGCGTGCAAAATTCTTTTGGAAAACTTGAGTTAATAGCTTTAAGCCAAATCTTGGAGGGAAATTTAGCTTGTTGGTGACGTCCTTCAAAATTCAAAAAATTCTCCTCAAATGATGTAAGTGTTTTGACATAATTTCATTATGAAAGAGTGAACTTAAAACAATTTGTAGTGCGCTATATAGATAAAACATGGTTTGCGCTACAAGCCCGTGCTGAGTTGTTAGCGCAATGGTCACAAAAAGCATTGCATGTGCTACAAACTCGTGATTTTTGTAATTTTGATGTGGAAAAGGTTTCATAATGATTAAAAATGACCAATAATGGATAATTGTGACAATTAATGACATTTTTTGGTGAAGGACCTACTCTTAGACTTAGGATGACTAACACTAAGGAATTTTAAAACATGACTAATTTGACTAAGTGACCCTTGAAGACCATTGGTCACCCTTCCAAAAAAAATGACATAACCAAACTTTGGTGAAAATACTGACTTGAGATATTCATAATGCTTAAAGACTAAAAAAAATCTTTGACAATTTCAAGACTCAAAAACTTATTAAAGGCTGATTGGAATGGGACATTTTAGGAGCTAACATCTGGCTCCGACTGGGATGGAAAATTCCCTGTGAGGTTTCCAAGTGTTAGAATATAATGGATGTGCTTGTTTTACCATATACAATATCACTATTTTCACCTAACCATAGGCCAAAGCCACCCTCTGAGCACCTTAACCTTGACATAGAATCACTTCGGAAGCAAACCCTAGGCTAGATATCCAAACAATGGGTAGTGCTCCTTTCCCCAAGGATAGTGCACCAACAAGAGCTGATTAGATAGTCCAAACCCTAACCAAGAGATAGTCCAAGAAAAACATTATATGCTAGTTGCAG
The DNA here is from genome assembly GCA_000966675.3 of Picea glauca. Lineage (NCBI taxonomy): Eukaryota > Viridiplantae > Streptophyta > Pinopsida > Pinales > Pinaceae > Picea > Picea glauca. The sequence continues at coordinate 275,543 of JZKD02S0441997.1, read as the reverse complement.
CAGCTTCAATGGCATCTCTCCTCCAAACATGCGCACAAAACTAGGCATTGTAGTGCGCACAAGTGCTGCTCTGCAATTCTTAGACTACCTGCCAGAATGAAGACTGGCCTCCTATATTTATAGTAAATTTGGTTAACTACTTGGGCCGACTTCTCATTTTAGGTATCTGTCTATTCAGTATATATTATTTCTTCTCACCGAATTCTTCTCTTGGAGGATAATAACCTAATACAAGTTATCCTCTTGAGCCGACATGTCTTCTAGGGTTATTAGCCAACTCATTAGGCTTTCTTATTGCTTCCCAGAATATTCTATTCTTGTAAGATTTACATGTGGAGGTAAATACCTCCCACATATACCATAATATCAACACTCCCTCCTAGCTAGGGAGGTATATGTAATGGTCTTGAGCACAAACATACCATTCACTCAGTAGCATCAACATAGTTGTACATGACTAGATCATGAGCACCATCATCACCATCAGTGTCATCAGCTGCATCATCTCTCAGAACCATACTCTATCTGAGTAATCAAACATGATGCTCACTCCATAGAGTGATACAAGAGACATTCGTCTAATCCAGAAGAGTAAATGTTCTGAACCATTTTTTGTCTAGAAAATCTCTGTTCATTGATCGTCCATCTAGCTGATAATCATTTTCAACACCGCTGATATTATTCAAGTCAATTGGAACAATATCATTCAATAGAACACAACTGTGTCTATCCATAGTAGTACACAACTATAATCCAGTGGTACAATAACACACCAAGTACCACACAGATACTTGATCAAACAGTGGAACACATCCACCATAATAGTATACATATACTGTCTAGAAGCATACAGTCTTCATAACAATCATCTGATATCAACCTGCATAGAAACAATGTTATTATATAAAATGAATCAGTTGGGCCCTTCTTCCACTCACATCTGTGAGATATTTTAAGAGAATCTTCCCTCAGAGTAGAACATTAATGATTAGATATTTGGACTATTCTTCTCAAGAAAGGAAGAATAACTGTCCTGATTTCTGAGCCTGGACCATTCCTCCGACACTAAACAAAGTGTAACCTGGAGAGAATGAATCTTCCCTATGGAATTCCTATCCTTGATTGCTAAACCTAGACCATTCCTTCGGAACTAAAAAAAGTGCATCCTGGAGAGAATGGATCCGCCCTAAGGAATGACTGTGCGGACCATTTCCAAAGGAAATGACTGTCCTACACCAACCTCCAAAACAGACCATTCCCCATGTTAACCACAATGGGAAATCACTGTATGGCGAGGTGGGTCAATCTTATTGAGTAACCCTCAAGAAGAGAGACTGCTCTAGACCACTTCCCATGTTAACCACAATGGGAATTCACCGTCTATGGTACATCAACAATCTGGACCATTTTTCGAACAGGAAAATGTCTGTCCATCAGAAATCTCAATCCACTTTCTGAACTGGAAAGAATATGCTCATCCTGGACCATTTTTTGAACTAAAAAATGACTATCCATCAATCAATAACACATTAGTTCTCCCTCCCAACTTGGGAGTCATATCTTCCTTTTTCAATAAGGAAGTTGTCTCCATGAGCTCCAGCTTGAGTATGCAAAATATTTCATCTTGGACAAAATCTTTACCAAAATGTCTGCTTATTTTCTCATCTGTGGAGATATGTATTAGAGAACCACTTTCTCCTTTCTAGACTTCTTCACGGATAATGTAATTCTTGATTTCAAATGTACTTCGGTCTGGAACATTGGTTTTCTCTGAAGGCTTCATGTAGCTCTGATCAATAAAGTATATCATTATTGGAAAACTGGAACATATCCATGTGGCACTTCTTCTGTCATCATGAGATCTGATCTTCCGAGTAATCATATTGATACAATATCTTTGTTGTAGAAAATCTTCACCATGCTTTTTCTATGCATTGGAGGTATTCCACCAAGTTATATTCTTCCATCTGCATACAAGTGTCTCTTTCTGGTATGCTTCAAAGTCTTGAGGTTGCTCTTCATACGCTCTTTGTTCAATTTCTATGGAGAACAGTCTTTGCATTCATCTGATGTAGAACTCCAACCCATGGATATTGTGGATGATATAAGACTCATGTAGAGGTATGTTTGGTTTATTGGAACAAGTAATCATCATAATCTTCTCCCTTCATCTGGGAGAACCTCTAGTTCTGGATCTTGCAATGCTTGCATATATACACTGTTCTTCATCAGAACTTTTAGTTCCTCTGTTTAATTTCTTTTATTGAGTTCATATTAGGTTGGTAATATTGTGATTCTTAATACAGTGACTTGTTGTTCTGGTTTTTCTTTCTTCCTTGGAATCTTCATGTTCTTCCTAATGTTTTTCTTTAGCTCTTGGTTCCATGGAGTTTCTTATAGATTCCATGCCCTAAATATTCCACTTCTTCACTTAATTATAGAATCATGGATGTGGATGGACAACCAGGGATACTTTAAGGCTTCTCTTCAAAGAAGACTTCTTTTGAGGTTGAACTGAACATGTACTGTCTTTCATGGCTGCTACCATGGATATATACTTCATCATATTCAATGGATCATAGGATTAGGTCCCTCCTAATCCTTGCTTCATGTATGCGTGCATATAATTGGCTCCCTCTGTCTAACAGAGTCCATGCTTCCGTCTGCATCCATATTGTCTTTTGAAATGTATAATCGGCTCCCTCCTTCCAACAGAGTCCACACTTTCATCTTATTGTCTTCTGCAAAACATCATAAGTCTTTCTCCAATTTCCTCTTGATTGCTAACTTCTTTCTGTATTTTCTTCTTCTAAGTCTCTTCAGGATTGATTCTGATTTTGTCTTATCTTGTAATAGCTTCCACATGATTTGTTTGATGTATTTCATCCTTTCATGTGTATTATCTGACTTGTATAATGATATAAATCCTTATCTTGTTGTTCTTCCATAAGTATAGTTCTTCTTGGAACATATTATCTTCTAAGAGATAGATATACAAGATATGTACAATAACTAAGAAGAGTATTGTTACCTTAAGAAGAAGAAGTCTTTTTCATCCTTCTTAGTCTTCTTTGTAGCTTCCTTTTCTTCGATAATGGATGCTTCGTGTTTCTCCTTCCTTTTATTTATCTCTGGACAATGATTCTTGTAGTGACCATACTTTCAACAGTTGAAGCATTGTATTTATGAAATATCGTTCTCTTGATTTGTCTTCCTCTTTGAACCAAACTTCCTTTTGTTCCTGAAATTCTTGAATATTTCTGTGAAGGCTTGATCATCGTACTTATTTTGGGGTTTCTCTTTTGCACTGATCTTGGATTCCTCTTGAGCACAACAAGTCCAAAGCTCTTCAAATGTCAAATACTCCTTCCTTGTGTTCATGCTTGCGGAATATGCATCCCACGTATTGGGAAGACCATTGAGTACTATGTTTACCAATTCCTGTTCTCTTCAATAGCTTTTAGTTTTTCTCTTCACAAAGTATGATGTTATGCTATCATCATCATTCATCTTCATGTCATGGAGATCATTCTTCAGACTCATGATTTTTCCAATGTTTCTGATTGAGAAGAGGTTTGTTAGGGCATTGTACATCTTCTTTGATGGGATATGTAGGGTATCAAATGGTATTTTATAGAGTCCACTATGATACTCATGGCATTGATGTCACTGTCTTTGAACTTCTCCATAACTGCAATGTTCTATGGTTCCTTCTCTTTTCCTTCTTCAAACTATGGTTCCACGATCTTTCCTTTCATGATATACAACACTTTATTCTTAGCAAGGATGAGGTTAATCCTTGTCTTCCATGCTCTGAAGTTATAAGATCCATCTAAATTGTTTTCTGACTTCATAGAGTAGGTCATGGCTTCTTTGACTTGGTCAACCCTATATTTGACCAAAAAATCAAACTTGATGTCTTGGCTTGCTGAGAGTACCAGGAGATGCACTAGGCTAGGGCACACTGATATATCCAAAAATTAGGGCAATACATTCACTTAAGGTGCCTCAAAGAGAGAATTAGGGTTTCTACAACTACACCTACTAGTAACCCTAGCGACAGTGCTATGGTGACTGCTCTTGCTAGAAACCCTAGTGATAGTTCTTTAATGAGCTTAATATCCTTATGACTATGTTTCCTTCTAGTGGTTAGACTGAATGAAGGAGGTGTGGGACCATAACCTGTTATATTATAATGGATGTGCTCATTTTACCATAGACAATATCACTATTGTCACCCAACCATAGGCCGAAGCCACCCTCCGAGCACCTTAACCTTGACAGAGTATCACTCCAAAAGAAAACCCTAGGCTAGATAGAAAAATAAAGGGTAGCGCTCCTTTCCCCAAGGATAGTGCACCAACAAGAGCTGATCAAATAGTCCAAACCCTAACCAAGAGATAGTCCAAGCCAAACATGATCTGCTAGCTGCAACAACTGCAATGACATCTCTCCTCCAAACCTGCATAGAAAATTGGGCACTACAGTGCACACAAGTGCTGCTTTGCAATTCTGAGACTGCCTTCCAAAATGAAGACTAACCTCCTATATTTATAGTAAATATGGCTAACTGCCCGGGCCAACTTCTCATTCTGGGTATCTTTCTATTCAGTACATATTATTTCTTTTGGCTGACTTCTTCTCTTGGAGGCTAATAACCTAATACAATTTATCCTCTTGATCTGACATGTCTTCTAGGGTTATTAGCCAACTCATTAGGGTTTCTTCTTGCTTCTTGGAATATTTTATTCTCGTCAGGTTTACACGTGGAGGTAAATATCTCCCACAACTACCATAATATCAACACCAAGAACCTAATAGACCTTGTGCCTTTCCATTCAATCTGAAAACCATGCAACCTACTCTGATGAGATCAAAACACTCTTCAAAAAATACATCTTGGAATCTGTAGTGCCTAGTCCATTGGGTTATGAAATCATATAGTATTAAACATGTACAACCATTCCTTTGTAAACCCTTGAGATATGTCACCTACATTCTGTTCTTGATGTACCGAGAGAAACTTTGCTTATTTATTGAAAACTCAAATCCTTCATACTGCAAGCCCATTGAAAACTAAAAACAAAATGCTCAAATACTGAGCTTATTCATGTACATTCATATACTAATCAACTGTGTTACTACTGGCTCAAGTGAAGTCATGTTTCCAATGTAACCATACAATTAACTTCATGTCTAAAAGAATCCTTCTTCTTCCACTGATTATAAGATAACAATAAAAGCATAACAATAGCCATAAGAATTCTTTCAGAAGATCATACTCACTGACAAATGCAAGTGATATGATAAAATCTGAAAACTTAAAAGAGTCTGAAAGATAAGACTCTAGTAAGACTGCCATTGGATCTTCAAAACCAAGATCATAATCATATTGATTCAAAGCCACTGACTACTCATATATGTTTTCTCCCTTGCTTGAAAATAAATATCCTCCTTGATATTTCAAGAGAAACTTTTGATCATCACAAATGACAATTTCCTCTTCACCAAAATGATTATATGATGATTGCATAACATAATTTAAAGAATTCTCATTGTGAACAACTTTAATTATAAAGTTACTTAGGAAATTGTTGTCACTGAAATTTCATCCACAAATGGTTACAAGAATCCAACATCTTCCAAACACTCATTAGTTCACTCATGCACCAAAAATGCAACTCCAAAAGGTCTAAAACTATACAACCAACAATAAAATCAACATGCACGAAAAATATACAAGGCGCGTGCACGTGTGAAAATCAGATAACGTTGAAAAAGTGCACATGCACTCGATGCATGGTTGTGGATTAAAAAATATACGCACACCTCAAAATGATGCATTTATGATATTGGTCGGCCTTCCACCCACTTCTGGTTCAACTTCCAAGTCGATTTGACATACAAATCTCGATTGAATCCGACTGGGGGGATGGTCAAAGACCTAAAGGTGCCCAAAAGGGACCCTTATTCACACTAAGAACTGGTTGCATAATACCTCAAAGATATGCTATAAAATAAATCCATGGGTGAACTATATTTTCAAGGAATTCATTTGTATTGTTATGTTGCTGATATTCTCTTGGAGGATCCTCTATCCTTATCAAGAGCATGCTAGCACCATTTCAGTTAGCCATTCATATCACCTCTAGATTGTATGTGTTTTGGATTATCTTCACCATTTCATTTTAGTTCCTTACTTGTAAGAAGAGCTCAATATTTGGGGGTCCAAGAGCCCTCCCTTGGAGGAAGAGGGGACCCAAAGTCTCCCTTTCTCTTTGGTGTTTTATTTCAACTAATACAATCCTTTCCATTTGTGGCACGAGTCTTGTTTATTTATTGTTCTAATGTCCTTATGCACTCTAGTTTAATTTCTTTTATCGTTCTTATTTTAATTCTTTGCTTATATTTTATGCTTTATACTTCTAACTCTTTCCTCTACTGCTGTCTTGCCTAGCTGACCCAACTGGGCTTGTAAGCACCCTTATTTTTCTCATTTAGGTGACAAAAGAGGTGCAATAGTTTGGCGACTCCACTGGGGAAAGGTATCAATTTACTACCCCATTTGGGTGATTTTATCTCTTCTTTTTGTTTCTTTAACTTGTAGGGACCATAACCAACCCAAGACGACCTATAAAAAGCCAAGTTCAAAGTTGAGCTGAGGGAATTTCATTCGAAATTTTCTTCACAATCGTGTAATAGATGTGCGCGGGTTTTTTGACCCACAGGCGCGTCTTCAACACATGTGCCCCAAAACCAATGTATTTATTAGCGCCTTCTGCACACCTATGCCCATAAGTCACTTTTAGTTCATGCATTGGTGCTCACAACGCCTTTGTCTATTATGAGACCCACACACCTGTGTAGAAAAACACACATTGTAAGATTTTTTTTATTTGTGGAGGGTCCATAGCCTTCTTAAAATTGATTCCATGCACATTGTAATATGCACCACACTTACATTCCCTCTCCATATAAAGGGATTAGTCAAAACATAGGCACTTAGGGGGTTAAAATCATTATTTTTCCTCTTTTGCTTTCATGTTGCCACATTGATGGCTTGCTTTGATTAAAGTTTTAGTTGGAATAATTCTACTTCACATATAAAAATTACATTGGGATCAGAAATTGGATATCAATCGTTGAGTATGATCTTCTCTCATTCCCCAAAGTGATCTTGAGAATTAGAAAGAGATTGAGGGAAACTTTCATCTCCCTTAAAAAGACAAAATATTTAGGAGAGGACAACAACCCCTTCGGGACTCCTCTTAGTTTATTTTTTCAAACACATATTAAGATTGTAATGGGCCCATACATGCCCACATGCTACAAATATAGGATACTGATTGAAGTTTACTTTCTTAGATTAAATCACTAGGGAATTTTAAAGGTTTTGCAACTGGCCCATACATGCCCACATATGCACAATCTAGGATAGTTTCAAATCTTTCTTAGATTAAATCACATTAGGGAGTTAAAGGAATAGTAAGGACCAAAATGTCCACATTCTAGTTTCCTAGGGACTTTAAAATTCTGCAAGGTTGTACCAATGACATTTAGTTAATTAGGTAATCAAGACTTGTAAGGACCAAGCGAAGTCCACATGCAACAAGGTGACACCTAATTTATTAAAAAAAATTGGAACACTTTCACTTGTTCACACACAAAGTCACTACTCACTCACATAGTTTTCATCTCGAAATGTGGAGGTTGAAGTAATTTTCTTCCAAAGGGATTCCGAAAAACCCCACCCTTTTCTTGACGAAAATATCCAGTCCCACTTAATTTCAATGAGATTGGCTCACACCCCCAATCTCTCAAACAACCACATCTAAATTTTTTCTAAAAACTCACTAAGTTTTTCTCCACATGAGGTGCCAAAATAAATGTTTTATTCTAGGTAGAATTTTGGGGATAGGCATCCAAATAACTCCCCATTATCTGGTTCTCACATCTTCAAACAATAGAAGTTGTCAAATAGGGAACTTTAAATCCTCCAAGTCAAGTGTTCCTACACCATAAGGCAGGGAGATACCCATGAAGGGTTGAAGTCCGAGGTCTTGTTGTTCTGTGCATCCCCCCTTGAGGTACCCACCTCTTGGATGAGATCCATCTTGTGACCCATTTCTTACGCCAAAAATCTAAATGCCACACTTTGACGAGGTACCTAGTGACCAAATTTTAGGACATCTACCCAGGTGGAAATTGTGGGCTGCAATTGCACCTTGATCGGATTTTGTGTGGCTATTGGGAAATATCGCCAGCTCTTTTGGGATATGCACCCTCTACCCCTCATTATAATTGATTAATTCATCCTTCATTAGCTCCTCTTTCGGTGTCTTCATACCCCACTATTGAATGCTATTGGAAGGTCCAGTGTTGTTTGAGAGGAATGACGTTATGTCTTTTAGGACACAAGCATTGGTTTTCTTTGTTATCCCACGTGGACAAAATCCACCTACCCACATGTATGCTTCTTTATCAATTTATTTATGTATGTTGTTCTTGTGATTACATATGATTGTGAGATATATTGTGAAGGTCCAAATTATACAAATTCTCTTGTTCATTAATTTCTCTCATCACCATTTGCACACATCCACTTTGCTAGTCGGACATCACAGGGGACCCACATAATCCCCATCATTCCAGACACTTGCTAAATATCCCTCCCATTCTAGGGGGAGTTCCTAGTCTTTCCAACTCATCAACCATACTTTCCCACACCCCTGTGAGTGGTACTGTCTTGGGACCATCTTTGCTTGGTTCCACTTTGCTTGGGTCCACTTCCTAAGGTCAAACATCCTCACACTCTCCTTTACATGGAAGCAAGGGAAAAAATTCTTCTCAAGGGGGAGTTACAAACCTAGCTAGTCCCCCTCAAGGGTCAGGTACCCAAAACACTCACACTATTTCTGAAACTAATCCTCCTCCACCACCTCAGATGCCATACTTGGCTTCCCTCAACATGCTGGATCTAACTAAACTCACCAATGATACTATATTGCACGACCCCACATGGCCTGCAATGCCTACCAAATTTCCTTCAAACATCCCCAAGTTTTAAGGAAAAGAGGGAGACGATCCCACCAAACATATCTTGACCTTTCAATTATGGTGCTCTTCAAACAACATCACAGACAATTCCGTTCGATTGAGGTTATTTCAACATGCAATCACTGGCCCATCAACTAAGTGGTATGTAGAAGAAAAATATGGGTCCCATGCGACCTTTAAATCCTTGGCCAAAACATTCTTGACATTCTTTCAACTACCAATTCATCATGACAATGGCCTCAAACTACTCTCAGAATTTAAACAAACCTCCACCATGCAAATTGCTGACCACATTATTCACGAATGGCATTAGCGACGTAGTCTCTACAAAGATGAAGCATTTCCACAACAATGTCTCAATTGGTTCCTCAAATCACTTGTTTCCATTATTGACAAATATGTGGCCACCACCTTCCCCCAATCTGAAGAAGAAGCCATCAACAAGGCCCAACATTTCAAACTCATTTATTCACAGTCAAGATGCTTATATATAGTACTACCTGACACCCCAAGACCTGTGCCATTTGTGCAAGACAAACCAGGAATGTCTCACTCAGTGGATGGATTGATTGGTACCACAACACACCACAATCCATACCCCCCACAACCCACTATGTATGGTACACCTCCATATCCATAGGAATATGGAAGAAATCCTTACTACCCCCCTCCCCTTTACCAACTATCATATCCTGTTGTTCCCCCTCAGTCATTAGGGGCACCCCCATCGGTACCCATGTCGTATTCGGTCTCTCAATCCACTACGGGTACACCCCCAATCCCTGGATATAACCCTAGTAGTAGTGGAAGTACCTCTACTTCCTATATGCCATATGGATCCTATCCATATAACAATCCATATTTTCCATTTCCTAGTCCTCCCCATCTAGTTAATCCTCCATCGAGACAACCACATGCCGGCGTCAACTTTGTTCATCCCTTTCCCATTCAATAGGTTCATACATTTGAACAGTTGAATATGGCCAATCCAAATCATAAGAAGAAAGGAAGAAACCAAAATAATGACAATCCAGGAGTAGGTGGGAATGACCCCCACAACCATCCCATTAGGGGAAACCAATACTAAGACCCACAAGGGGGAACCAATAACAATATACCATGACAAGGGAAGAACAACAATCTTTGAACTAACTTCCCTTGCACTATATGTGGTGATTATGGACATTATACTCATTGTTTCCCCCAAATTCCCGATCTCCAACATATGAGGGAATCCATGAACTCACAGGGCCCTCTGACACCATATGCCCCTCAACAGGTCCCACAACAGTATTTGCAACCATTTCCTCCAACTATTTTTCAAAACCCCATTCCATACCAAGGTGTGATGAACACCCAACAAGTGATAAAACCTACCCCACCAAAAATGGGGAAATATCCAAACCCGGGCACCACTCAACCCGAAAATTCGGTTGATCGCAGTGTCCTCCTCACCAACGAAGAAATTCTTCTACAAACCTATAACCGTCAATATGGTATGCCTCCTAACTCTACCCCAACCACCTTAGAAACACTACCAACTACTACATGACAACCATTGGTGATTCTGTTAGAATATGAAAGATTGTGCTCGTTTTACCATTGAAAATACCCTTGTCACCCAACCATAGGCTGAAGCCACCCTCCGAGCACCTTAACCTTGATAGAGAATCATTCCAGAAGCAAACCCTAGTCTAGATATCCAAACAAATGGTAGCACACCTTTCCCCAAGGATAACGGATCAACAAAAGATGATCATATAGTCTAGACCCTAACCAAAAGATAGTCCAAGACAAACATGATTTTCTAGCTGCAACAGCTGGAATGGCAGCTCTCCTCAAACCTGCGCACAAGAATGGGCACTATAGTGCACACAAGTTGCTTCTCTGCAATTCTGAGACTCCCCTGCCATAATGAGAACTGGCCTCCTATATTTATACTAATTCTGGCTAACTACTTGGGCTGACTTCTCATTCTGGGTATCTGTTTGTTCAATATATTATTATTTCTTATAGCTAACTTCTTCTCTTGGAGGCTAATAAACTAATATAAATTATCTTCTTGAGACAACAAGTCTTCTAGGGTTATTAGACAACTCATTAGGTTTTCTTTTTGCTTCCTGGAGTATTCTATTCTCATTAGGTTTACAAGTGGAGGTAAATACCTCCCGCAACTACCATTATATCAACACTCCCTCCTAGCTAGGGAGGTATTACAGGTAATGGTCTTGAGGACAAAACATACAATTCACCTGATAGCATTAACATAGTCTTCTAGACTATCATCATCACCATCAGTGTCATCAGTTGCATCATCTCTCAAAACCATACTCTATCTGAGTAATTAGACATGATGCTGAATAAGTCACTCACACCACAGAGTGATACAAGAGCTCTTATTTTGTCCTAGAAGAGTAGATGTTTTGAACCATTTTCCGTCTTGGAAATATCTGTCCTTTAATCATTCATCTAGATGATAATCATTTACCAAACTGCTTATAGTCTTCAAGGTAATCGGAACAAAATAGAACACAACTGTGTCTATCCATAGAAGTACATAACTACAATCCAGTGGCGCACTACCACACCAAGTAGAAAACAAGTACTCGATCAGTAACGTATAGTCATGAATAGTGGGACACATCCACCACAGTGGTATACATCTACTGTCATACAGTCTTCATAACAATCATCTGATATCAACATGCACATAAACAATGTTATGATATAAACTGAATCATCTGGGCCAATCTTTCACTGACATATGTGAGACCTAAAAGAATATCTTCCCTCAAAGTAGAACATCAACGATGGGCTATCTGCCTTATTCTTCTCAAATAAGGAAGAATGATTTTTCTAATTTCTGAACTTGGACCATTCCTCACCCTGGGCCATTCCTCCAACACTAAACAAAATGTAACCTGGAGAGAATGGATCTTCCCTAAGAAATGCATGTCCCTGATTGCTGAGTTTGGACCATTCCCCACCCTGGGCCATTCCTTCGGCACTAAACAAAGTGCAACCTGGAGAGAATGAATACACCTTAAGGAATGAATGTATGTACCATTTTCTCTGTTAACCACAAGAGGAAAATACTATCCTATACCAACCTCCAAAACAAACCATTCCTCATGTTAACCACAATGAGAAATCGTTGTCCGGCGAGGCAGGCCAGTCTTCTTGAGTAACCCTCAAGAAGCAAGACTGCCCTAGACCACTCCCCATGTTAACCACAATGGGAAGTCATTGTCTATGGTACATCAACAATCTGGACCATTTCCCATGTTAACCACAATGGGAAATTATTGTTCGTCAGAAATATCAATCCACTTTCCGAACATGAAAGAATCTGTTCATCCTGGACCATTCTTCGAACTGAAAAATGACTGTCCATCAATCAATAATATATTAGTGCTCCCTCCCAACCTGGGAGTCATCTCTTCATTTTTCACTAAGGAAGTCATCTCCATGAGCTCCATCTTGAGTACACAAACTCTCTCATCTTGGATAGAAGCTTTACCAAAATGTCTGCTTATCTGCTCATCTGTGGAGATAAGTATTGGAGAATCACTTTCTCCTTTCTGGACTTCAACATGGATAATGTAATGCTTGATTTCAAATGTACTTTGGTATGGAACACTGGTTTTCTATGAAGGCTTCATGTAGCTTTTATCAATAGAGTATATCATTGTTAGAAAACTAGAACATATCCATGTGGCACTTCTTCTCTGATAATGAGATCTGATCTACTGAGTAATCATTTTGATACAATATCTCTGTTATAGAAAATATTCACCATGCTTCTGCTATGCATTGGAGGTTCTCCGCCAAGTTGTCTTCTTCTATATGCATACAAGGGTCTCTTTTTGGTATGCCTCAAAGTCTTGAGGTTGCTCTTCATATGCTCTTTATTCAATTTCTCTGGAGAACATTCTTTGCATTCATCTGATGTAGAACTTCAACTCATGGATGTTGCGGATGGTATAATGACTCATGTAGAAATATGTCTAGTTTACTGGAGCAAGTAATCATCATAGTATTCTCCCTCCATCTAGGATAACCTCTAGTTCTATATCTCACAATTATTTCATTCATAAGTCTTCCATACACTGTTCTTCATCATGACTTTTAGTTCCTCTGCTTGATTTCTTTTATTGAGTTCATATCAGGCTGACAATCTTGTGATTCTTGATACAATGATTGGTTGTTCTGGCTTCTCTTTCTTTCTTTGAATCTTCATTTTCTTCCTTGTGTTTAGCTCTTGGGTCCATGGAGTAGATTCCATGCCCTAAATATTCCATTTCTTTCTTTCATCACAGGATCATGGATGTGGATGGAAAACCAGGGATACTTTAAAGGATACCAGATATATAAAATATGCAGAACTGAAACGAAATGCTAGAAATAACAGAATGACAGTAAAATATCCATCATAATCTTCACAATACACAAAAATGATATACGAAATAGCAACATAGATAGCACTTGAACAAAAATAGCACTTGATTCAGATAGCAATGTTCACAGGCCTCTTCGAGGGGGCAACCTCCAATCGAGTAGCGCTCTGTTACAATAATATCCAAGCTAGGGTTC
>JZKD02S0441997.1:240144-257086 GCA_000966675.3 Picea glauca | reverse complement strand
CCATACTTTTGACAGTTGAAGCATTGTATTTCTGAAATATCTTTCTCTTGATTTGTCTTCTTATTTGAACCAAACTTCCTTTTGTTCCTGAAGTTATTGAATCTTGCTGTGAAGGATTGATCATTGTACTTCTTTTGGGGTTTCTCTTTTACATTTATCCTTGATTCCTCTTGAGCACGAAAAGTCCAAAGTTATTCAAATGTCAGATACTCCTTTCTTGTGTTCATGCTTGCAACAAATGCATCCCACGTCTTGGGAAGACCATTGAGTACTATGTTTACCAACTCCTTCTCTGAGATGATCTATTCAATAGCTTGTAGTTGATATCTTAAATGATATATTCTCACAAAGTATGATGTTATGCTATCGTCATCATTCATCTTCATTTCACAGAGCTCATTCTTCAGACTCATTACTTGTCCAATGTTTCTAACTGAGAAGAGGTTTGTTAGGGAATCATACATCTTCTTCGATGAGTCAAGATGGGAGATGTAGGGTATCAAGTGGTATTTGATAGAGTCCACTATGATACTCATGGCATTGATGTCACTGTATTTGAACTTTTCCATAGCTGCAATGTTCTGCGGTTCCTTCTCTTTTCCTTATTCAAACTCTAGTTTCATGATCTTTCCTTTCACAATATCCAACACTTTATTCTTGGAAAGGATGAGGTGAATCCTTGTCTTCCATGCTCTGAAATTATAATCTCCATCTAACTTGTTCTCTAACTTCATAGAGTAATTCATGGCTATGTTGACTTCGTCAACCGTAGATTTGACCAAAAACTCAAACTTGACGTCTTGGATTGCTGAGAGTACCAGGAGATGCGCTAGGATAGGGCGCACTGATCTGTCTAAAGATTAGGCCAATCCCTTCACTTAAGGTGCCTCAATGAGAAGATTATGGTTTCTACAACTAAACTTGCTAGTAGCCCTAGCGCTAGTGCTATGGTGACTACTCCTGCTAGAAACCCTAGCGACATTTCTTTAACAAGCTTAATATCCTTACAACTATGTTTCCTTCCAATGATTTAGACTGAATGAAGGAGGTGTGGGCCCATAACCTATTAGAATATGACATATTGTGCTCATTTTACCATTGAAAATACCCTTGTCACCCAACCATAGGCTGAAGCCACCCTCCAAGCACCTTAACCTTGACACAGAATCATTCTGAAAGCAAACCCTAGGCTAGATAGACAAACAAAAAGTAGCACACATTTTCCCAAGGATAGCACATCAACAAGAGTTGATCAAATAGTCCAGACCCTATCCAAGATACATTCCAAGACAAATATGATTTGCTAGTTGCAGCAGCTGCAATGGAAACTCTCCTAAAACCTACGCATAAGACTAGGCACTGCAATCTGCACAAGTTGTTGCTCTACAATTCTGAGACTCCCTTGCCAGAATGAGAACTGGCCTCCTATATTTATACTAATTCTATCTAACTACCTGGGCCGACTTCTCATTCTGGGTATCTGTCTGTTCAATATATTATTATTTCTTCTAGCTGACTTCTTCTCTTGGAGGCTAATAACCTAATATAAATGATCTTCTTGAGCCGACAAGTCTTTTAGGGTTATTAGCCAACTCATTAGGGTTTTGTCTTTCTTCTCAGAGTATTCTATTCTCGTTAGGTTTACACATGGAGGTAAATACCTCCCACAAATACCATAATATCAACAGATTTCATGTCCTAACGCAGAACCCATTCCTCACATACCACATATGCATTTACATTGGAATGTACATAACCCTCATGCTAGGGATGATCATAATTATAGTCTGGTTGATGACTTAGCCTAGTCTCCCGCAACCATGTCTCTGTTGGAGGTCCTCCAAACCTATCCATCACAATGAAAATCATTTCTTTCTGCCTTGGGGGAATTTGACACAACTGACACGCAGTTGATCACATTTGATTAAGATAACGTAGAACCATGTCTTCCAGCCCAAGTAGACTTCCATATACCAGTTAATATCTGGAACACCACAATTTATCGGTGTATCATTGATGAAGGTGCATCCAGCTGCATCATGTCTAAACATGTATGGTAGAAAATTGGCTCCTCTGAGCTAGTACGCTCTACCATCACCCTTCGAGCTTACGACGGTTGACCAACATCTTCCATAGGGCTTTGTCAAAATTTCCCCATAGAACTTGGGGGAAAAACTATCCTCATTGACATTGAAGTTATCGATGCCCAAATTGATTATAATATCTTGTTCAGACGCAACTACATGTATTCTATGAAGGTGGTCACCTCTTCTTTGTTTCGTACGATGATGTTCCCCGATAATGGGAAGATCGCCACCATCAACCAACTTACACATTACGAGCCTAACCATTCTGCCAACATCGAAAACATCCTCCCCCTTGTTTGTGTTAGCTTGAATGATTTTCGAGTTTCCAACATTGGCCTTGGATTATTCCAAGACCCATCCATGTTGGGCACTTATCAGGGAGAAACACCGTTCCTAAACCTATCTTTCTCAGCACAAGTGTGTGTAGTTTCCTCTAAAGGAACAAACATCAGAGACAAGACTCCTATCACTGAGTCCCCTCCCCATATCAAAGTTCCACTAGTTGAAGAAATACTACCTCAAGAGTTCCCTGAGAGAACCACCGCACCACTTATCACAGATCTCCCCCCCCTCTAGGGGAAAATCCTGATTTAGGAGATAGTCCCCCCGACCATTACCCAAATTCCCTTTTTCTATCCCCTTCCTGGAGTCAAAGAATTCTAGGTAGCTGCAACTATTACCCTTCCAAACATGGTACTCGCCATCCATGTATGGTTTCTACATCCACCCAGGATGGTTCCTCAACCATATCTCCCTCATTCGGAGGGAATCCCGAAGTAGATCCCAGTACTAACTTCAACCACGCCACCCTCACCCCCAATTTCCAGCACCACTGCTATGGATGGGGGAAGATGGAAGAAGAAAGATCCCATCACTCCACTACCTCCCCAATTTCAACTCCCTCGTGCCTTATGTGAAATAAAAGGACACCCCACTCACATATGTCCTTCTCTTCCTGTGCTACGTAGTTTTATCCAACTTTCTCAAGCACCCCTTTTTCTTCCCACTCCACCAAGTACGTCCCACACTACTATGGAGTCATCAACCACACACAAACAACATACACAAACCAATTTCGCCTGCACCAAATGTGCAAAATATGAGCATTACACTCATAATTACCCATCTATCCCATACGTCCGCCACAAATTAGCTACAGAACACCACACATATCTGCCTACGCTTCCTTCGACACTCCATACCAATGCTCCTGTGAATGTAATTCATTATACTTCTTCATCAATCGTTGAGCAAAGGGGAGGTATATGTCCTCCCACCAAACTACCACCTGATCACCCATAGTGTTAGTTCAACTGGGATGGCATTATGGGCCCACCATCCATATCTAAGCCCTTTTCCCCATTTTCATTTTTTGGTACAAGATTCCATAGCTTTGTTTTTCAAACCATTTTCGACCACTTACACATTCATTTTCCTCAGGTGATCATTTACACTTTTCCCCGGTGGAGCATCTTTCTATGACACACTTAGGTATGCCTGCTCATGTTCAAAATGATCAAATAACTGCTCTATGTTCTTTATTTTTAGATATTGTTCACGTTGGGTATTTGGTTTTCGTGTGTGCAACTTCTTGGTCATCATACACTAGTGCGACCCATTCAGGTATATGGTCGACACTGGCATGCAATCATTCCCTCTAAATCTCAATTGCATCTCCAGTCATACCCTCTGACATTTGCCTTTAGGGTCCCTATATCCAGCTTTGTAGTACTGTCACCTTCGCTACATTTTGGTACTATCACCTGGTAGCACTCTCCTCCACATGAGTTGTCCCATTCATAGTCCCCCTTGGAACTTTGACACTCATGCTATTTTCACCCTTGAGGGATGGGAGTCCCGATAGTCTTACACATTTTCAAGAATCAGACACATACTCCTTCTCCTCATTTTGCTATATTTCCCAATGGAATCCCAGGTTATCTCATCGTGGTTCTATTTTGACTACACCTCCGCAGTATCATTAACCATCCATTTCATCCACAATTAGTTTTCCCATCTGCAGATTGTCCTCCATTCATTCACCTCATACAAAAACCCACTTATGGGGCCCCCACCCTCCACCTGTTCTCCAAGCAACTTGCACCTTCACAGGCCAATCCATATTACACTGGGGCACCCATTTCTGTATCTGTACACTCATCCCAAATTATTCTTTATTCATTTGGTAATTGTAAAAAGCCTTTGTTTCCAACTTTTACATAGCTTTTTGTCGTCGCCCTTGGCGACCTTATTTTCCTGGAAAAGCAACCCATGTCTCCGTTGGTTGGGGCATTCATTATCTTCTACTCCTATTGACATCGTCCATAAACCCCGAGTATCCCACCATCCATGTACCCCTGATCTCTGATTTTGTCTACTTTGTCACGCCTCTAACACAATTTAACCCACGTCTAGTCGTCCCCCTGACACTAGATGCAGTTTCACAGTTGCTGCCACTCATAATTTACATATATCCCCAGCCAAGGGTAGTCTTGAGTCTCACAACTTCTTGACTTCATCCATGTTCCTCATCAGTTCCTGATCTTATCCAGTGGATTTCATGAATCCCTTCGCTTCTTTGGGTCACGTCTCCCTTTTTGTCGACATCAACACAATTTCCATATGGGCAACAATATCTTGACTCTCATTACCTTCACAATGAAGAGTCTCAGATGACACAGAGAGAACCATCATTTCTCTCTATTGTCGTTGACCCTCATGACATTCGAATTCAACACTTTATCATGTTGCGGTGGGTCTTACTTTGCGACTATTGCAATTGTTTTTATATTTTACGAAGACCTATGAAAATTGTTGGGCCATCAATGCCTGTGAATCCTCAACACTTATTATAGGTGTCATCACCTCTTTTCAAAGTTTCTCACCATCATAATTATCCTCTTCCATGATCAGAATTCCCCGAAGGGTGCTGTAGTCATCTACACCAATGCATAGTTTCAGTTATTGTCTTACACATTTTTTTTGAGTTACATGACATGAGCATGGGGCATGCCCACCTCATTTGTACACAGTTTTATTTTTTCACACCTAGCGAAAGGTTTGGGTCCCACAGGTTCCCCTCTCCCTCCAATGGGTCTCTCTTGCAATCCCTCTCAACACTCTTTCTTACAAAGGTACTCTCAGTAGAAGAAACATTGATGTATTTCGACTATACGTATGCTCCTAACCTCACACATCAGGGGGCATCTGTTATCACTGACATTTCATCCGAAAATGGTTACAGGAATACAACATCTTCAAAACACTCATTAGTTCACTCATGGACCAAAAATGCATCTCCAAAAGTTCCAAAACTATATAACCAATAATAAAATCAACATGCATGAAAAATACACAAGGCATGATCATGTGCGACAATCAGATAATGTCGAAAAAGAGCACATGCACCCGATGCACGAATGTGGATGAAAAAATCCACACACACATCAAAACGATGCATTTATGATATTAGTAGGCCTTCCAACCACTTCTAGTTCAGCTTCCAAGTCGATTTGACATCCAAATCTTGATTGAATCCGACTGGGGGATGGTCAAAGACCTAAAGGTGCCATAAAGGTGCCCTAAAGGGCCCCTTATTCACACTAATAACTGGTTGCATAATACCTCAAAGATATGCTATAAAAGAAAGCCATGGGTGCACTATATTTTCAAGGAATTCATTTGTATTATTATGTTGCTGATATTCTCTTGGAGGATCCTCTGTCCTTATCAAGAGCATGCTAGAACCATTTCAATTAGCCATTCATATCACCACTATATTGGATGTTCTTTGGATTCTGTTCACCATTTCATTTTAGTTCCTTACTTATAAGAAGAGATCAATATTTGGGGGTCCAAGAGACCTCCCTTGGAGGAAGAGGGGACCCAAAGTCTCCCTTTCTCTTTGGTGTTTTCTTTCAACTATACAATCCTTTCCATTGGTGGCACGAGTCTTGTTTATTTCTTGTTCTAATGTCCTTATGCACTCTAGTTTAATTTATTTTATCATTCTTAGTTTAATTATTTTCTTATATTTTATGCTTTATTCTTCTAACTCTTTCCTCTACTACTGTATTGCCTAGCTGACCCAACTGGGCTTGTAAGCACCCTTATTTTGCTCAGTTAGGTGAAAAAAGAGGTGCAATAGAAATAATCCTCTACTTATTTTTCAAAATGATTTAGAGTATGAATACCAACATGATCTATATTGTGACTCATAGCAAGATCTGAACAGATTATCAAATTTTGTGTTAAATATGACTCATGCTTATAGTCTTCCTATTGTTCCACCTTGAAAATGGATGATCTATGCAATTCTAGTTCCTCATGGTTGCTGTCATTTCCCTTTGTCTGCAAATCTATAAACTGAGGGCTTCCCTTACTGATTTCCATTGGCATTTGATCAAAAGACAACTGATCATTGTGTTTTGTAGCTAAAAAACTAAATCTTTAGATTTATAAAAATAAAAAATAATGGTAATAGAAGAACCTTCAGCTTCTTCATTATCCATTTCTAGTCCATGTTTATGGGAAAACACATCACCATGAATATCATTAGAGAGCTAATGAATACTGCGAGGGAGAAATTCTTCTCTATCTATAACTTCAATATCATCATGCAATTCATATTCCCCACAATAATTGTCAAATAATAACTCATCTGAAAAGTACCTCTTACAATGCTCATTGAATACTCTGTGAAAATCCTTCAAGGATGAAATGCTGGAAGGAGGTAATGAGAAATACCATTTACGTGCGTCACCCTCCAATGAATACATGAACATATTCATACGGACATCCTCCTGCTGTAGATCTAGCATATCCATGCACTCATGAAACTTGATTAGGTTTTCTATAGGATTGTCTTCTTTCCTCTCTCTGAAGATAGGAAAAAAATATCCCCATTCTGTCAAATGAGGTACTAGATGTGGGAAACCAGGAACTACAAAGAAGTTGAGAGGTGCAAACCTCCAAGCCAAAAGAGTATCAAATTCCTTTGAAATTTTAATATTGTGGAGTCACCACTAAATTTGTCCTTCATGGAGTCACCCCAGATATAAGATTACAACAAATATGATTCCCAACCTTTGTCTATCATCAAAAGTTGGGACTATGCCGTCTCCCAGGGAATCTTAGTTCAAAATCCTCTCCTCGAAAAACATGCCAATTTGTTATCACTCCAAGAGTACCTCTAGGTTGTAGATCGAGTGAGTTTGGTAACTTAATCAAATTCTCAAATAAAAGGTATAAAATGGATCAAGCTGAATGAATTGTTCATGAAATCTCTCACTTCTGACATACATGAATACACTCAGATAGATAGGGATTTCAACTATACTGTTCAGATAGTTTTTAAAGACGAAAATGAATGGATAATACTTATTATACCAGTAGAATCACACACACAATAGTATATATGAATGGCTAGCTATAACAGGTAAAATACATGTGATTCTTGTTTACCAATGCAAGGAAAAAATGACATTTATTAGTCATTGAATAAACATAGAAACAATGAATATATATTCATATACATGTGTAGAATAAAAAATAAAATGAAAGTATGAACATATACAATGAAAGAAGCTTATATTCCAATATGTATTCAAAGTGTCCTCTACACAAGAGTTTTGTCAAATCGTGTAAATTGAACCTCCCCCTTTTGCTTCTCTATTTTGTCCTTTATATAGAAATATTACAAGCTTATATAGATCCAAAATAGATGGATCTCATAACCTCTTCACCTATCTTTATTTTGTTGAAGATATCCAACTCAAATTCAAATTTGTGAGGTGGCCAACAAAAACAGAGTATAAAATTTCTGGAAATATGATTCTCAAAGATTGACCTATATCTCCCAAATAAAAACATATTTTGGAAAGATGAGAGATTTTTTTGAAGAGGAGCTCATGGTTGTGAAAAAAATCTCTCAATTCCCCAAAACAACTTTCATATAATCAGAATATGTCTCCAAAGAAAGTGACCAAAACAAGAAAATACAGATTTCCAAAATCTAGTAACATTCCTACATTCTAGGATTTGATCCCTAGAATGTTTCCATTAATGAAATGAAGTGACACCTGCACCCATGGATGATATTTGATGAGGTATTTGAGGAATATTCATCATATTCCCCCAAAAAATACTCCAACCAAGTTGAATTTGGATGTTTTGACCAAAATTTGTGAAAATTTCTATCTACAACAGGTTGGTAGCGTGCTTAGTGTAAAAACGGGAGTTTGTGCTACCAACTCTTCTGTAGAATGAATTACTCAACCTAATGCATCAAATTCACTTGGAAAACAAAACTGAATCTTGAGGAGGTTTCTTTAGGTCTAAAACCTCATAGTACATCATTCCATATGCTGAGAAAATCCAAATTTGATCTTTAAATATTCTTTTACCTTCTTATGTGAAATTAGGTTTTTGGCTAGGTAAAGAACTTCAAATGCTTTTAGGGAAGAACAAAATGTTTAGAATAAAACTGCACAAGATTCCGTTGCTTTATAATTTGAAGAAGAATTCTTGAACATACTTGTACTATAACAAAAGAATACTTGATTTGACCAATTACTTACTGCAACAAAACAAAGTATGCAGTGAGTGTAGATTTATGCACTTTGGGGGATTGGTACAATCCTTATATGCTAGTACACACTTCTGCAAGTAGTATGAAATTATATATTCATTAATATACTGTTAGCGATATTTCTTGTAATGGGGGCTATAATGCAAAATAAGGGATTAAAAACCCACTTGTCCAAAGTTTCGGGTGACCATGCGCCCGTGGTAAGCAGTGATCAAGTCCGAGCGGTCCAGATTTGAGCGCCTAGATCAACAACGCATGTTGGATTCCGGACCCCCCTTGCCTTTCTACCTTTAAGCGGGGGGGGCGGGGGGGGGGGCCGGAATCGGGGGCGCACCTCTCCAACGATCCATATTAGCACACCCAGATCAACGACGCTGAAGGCAATTCTGGACCCCCCCCACCTTTCTACCTTTAAGCGGGGGGGGGGGGGGGGTCCGGAATCGTGGATGCAACTTTCCGACGACCACGATCGAGGATCCTGTATCAACGGCCCATGAGTAGCCTCATCCCTCTCAGCTACCCTGACTTTAACCCGCGTGGGCCCACCTCCCATCATGTCATCTTCCTGCCCGCCTTTCCCCTGCTGCCGTGTGTCATCGTTCCCCCTCTCCATCACTCGTCCACATGGTCTCTTCCTCGTCTCATCATCTATTTACCACCCGCCACGTGTCCCATTCCTTTCCACGTCTATCCTCTTGTCTCTTGTGCTTGATCCTTTTCCAAGTGTCTCTCCTTCAACCTTCCTCGCCTCCCTATCTGTTCAGGCCTTGTCCACATAATCCGACGCCACCACCCCTGTCATGCGCCCCATCCTTCGCACTGGCCTCTACGCATACCCGTCCTCCAAGCTGTTCAGTTATTCCAGGTGGCGGCGTGAGGAGTACTCCATATCTCAAAGTGCTGAGTTGGTTGGGCTGTTCTCAATCCCAAGGAGCAGTTATTGAAGCGGTTGGTGGTGGTTAGATATCGTCTTCGCCATAATGGGAAAGTATTGCATTAGATTAAAGGTACGTCGATTCGCCGAATGAACTGTCAGAAGATCGATCGCGTCTGCCATAAGTTGCACGATTATTCAAAGATTGTGGCTGCAGAATGTCATAAGACATGCAGACGAAAAGCCTTCAATGCATTTCTTGGTTCCGCTGTTGTTGTTGTTTTGAGTATATGTAGGCATTTTTTCCATTTTTGTATCTATCGATGGTAGAGCTAAGCTCCCGACTGTAAAGTTTCAGCAAACATTCTCGTATCCTGGTTATGCCTCTATGTTTGAGACTTCTTGGTTTATGACAAACAATTTTTCTTTTTCCATCTTTGTTTCATCTTATGCCGGAGAGTTCACAGTTGAATGATTCACATGGATTGTTGTAGTTATGTTATGATAAAGGATTTGTCGTGGCATTTTTGTATTCTCTGGTTTTTTGTGTTTGAATATGAAGAGAATTTGTGTTCGAATGATTTCTCCTCCAGTCTGTTAGAAGCCTGATGCCTACATCAGACCCTTGCATCCTTATTGCATAAGTCTTCCCCCTACTCACCCTTTATTGCAACTCACTGTTTGGAGTTTATCAAGACCTCACTCATTCATGCATGCCTGGTCTGGTTTCTGAGTTGAGATAGTACTATTCTGAGTTTCCTTCTGTTTGATCACCCCTTCAAACAAATCGTGACATTAAAACTGATGGGCGTTGGGCTCTGCTCTTGCAAGCAATCCAGGAGTGACTTCCGTCGCCAACATTTCTGGTGCCGTTGCCAGGGACGATGTTGAATATTTTCCCTGGGATTGAACGACAAAGATCAACTGATTCTGAAGGTGCATCAGATATCAGAACTTGAATATTTCTACTGTGCACTTGGCGACTCCACTATGACGACTCCGCTGGAGAGAACCTATTTTATCAACTGTGGCTTCGAGAGGAAGACACACGACGTCTAATCCACACCTGCCTTTAGCTACACCAGGAGATGACTTGGAAGTAGTGTGCAGAAAGGGAAAGATATCTGCAAAAGAAGTTTCCATCGATGAAACAGGTAATATTCCCTCCCCTTCTATGAGAACTCCATTTTCTTATTCGCAGCTTCCTAGTCGTCCTTCTTCCGAAGTCCCTCGTTCTCTAAATTTCGAGAGTGTTCTTGCTGATTTTTCTCCTCCTAGTCTAGTATCAAAAAGAGAAATCCTTGTCACTCCCTCCTCCCTGGAGGTCTTGCCTCATCACAGAACTCTAGTTTTTGAAGGTTTCACCACCCCTCCTTTTGCTGTTACTGCTGCATAGAGAGAAACATCTACACACTCAGGTCCCTTGGATCTCTCTCTGTTTTCGCTGTTGTTTCCTCCGAGAACCTCTATTCTGACATCTCCCATCCGTACTCCTTCTCCTCCAGTTTCTCCTCTACCTAACATCCCTATGGCTGGTGTTAATCCCCCTCTGAACAGAATGGATGCCATAGTTGCTGCTAGATATGCTCCATTGATTCTACCCCAGCCTCTGAACCCTCTCCCTGCTGGAGACTATTTGAAATACATGCCCAAGTTCAGTGGTGAGGGAGATGTAACTGCTGAAGAGCACCTAGCTGCCTTTTATAGCTATGCAGAAAACCTCAATATTGAGAATGAAGATGTTTGGATGAGAGTCTTTGTCCAGAGCTTGGATGGTGAGGTTAGAAAGTGGTTTAGGGGACTGGCCCCTGGATCTATTGCTGGAATTGAAGCCCTGGATAATGTTTTCCTGAGGCAGTGGGGGGATAGGAAAGATTACATATATTACATGACTGAGTTTGGGTCTTTGAAGAAGATGGAAGGAGAGTCTGTCTCAAACTTCTCCAAAAGATTTAATAAGATGTACAACAAAATTCCCGCAGAGATTAAACCCTTAGAGGCCTCTGCCCAAATTTCATATGCTAGTGCCTTTGACCCTGACTTCTGTCTCATATTAAGAGAAAGAAGATCCACCTCTTTAGCTCAGATGCAAGATGCAGCTATAGAAGTGGAATCCAATATATTGGTAGCTGATAGGCTGAGGAGCCAGGCCGACACAGACAAAAGAAAGGAAAAGTCGGAAGCCTCAACTTTCGGCCCCTCATTGCCCCACTCTCAAGTAAATGAGCTGACCTGAGCTATGAACCTCCTTAAAGAAGAAGTGGAGAGATTGAAGGTGGAAAGGAAGAAAATGTACAAGGGCCCTCAGAACATCGAAAATAAAGGAGGTTTCAGAAGGCCAAATAATTTTGCTCCTTCAACTATGCACACAGAGAAGGAAAGAGACAGAGACGACCAAAGAGTTCAGGCTCCCTTCCAGAACAATTTTGTGGCTGATGAAGAGGAAGGGGAAACAGACGAGCCTGAGCCTAAAATCCACAGTGTAGAAGTCACTCCCCCTATCCCTCATCTGACCAAATCAACATACGAGGAGTCTCTCATGGATAGTCATCTAAATGAATTAAGAAAGGGAGACAAAGCTGGTGGCGGTCGAGGCAGATAGAACCTGAGGTCTGAAAAAAGAGCAGCAAAATCTGATGTTCTCGAGCCATCCACTAGAACAGAGAAACCTACTAATGAAGTAGAAGAAAGAGGTAAGAAGGCTCAACCTTTCTCTCCCATTTTCCATAATCATGTTCCTGAAATTAGAGAAATCCGAAAGCCTATGTCTTCTCTCAATTTCGAACATGAGATCCAGAAAATCAGAATTCCTGTGCCACTCACTGAGTTAATTAAACATGGGGAATTCAAAAAATGCTTCTCTGAACTGCTGAAATCCGAAGCCTCATACCTTCTCACAGACTCCATAAACCTCCAAGATGAAAGGCCTGCAGTTGTCCTAGGTCCCATGGTAGAATATAGAGATGATTCATCCCCTCCCTTCTACACCTCCCTGAACATACATGACAAGGTACTTCATAATTGCCTTATGGATTCAGGGGCTTCCCACAACCTCATGCCCAAAGCCGTCATGGAAGAATTAGGAATGTAAGTCACTTGAGCCTATCATGACCTCTATTCTTTTGACTCCAGGAGGGTCCAATGTTTGGGAGTGATCAAGGACCTGGTAGTTTCCCTGTTTCAGCTTCCCATGAAGAGTATGGTCATGGATATTGTGGTAGCCGATGTCCCCCCTAAGTTTGGCATGCTGTTGTCAAGATCCTGGATAAAAAGACTTGGAGGGATGTTACAGATGGACCTCACATATGCCACCATTCCAGTCTTTGGAGGGGAATATAGGAGATTGTATAGAGAAGCCCAGCTAGCCTACATTGTCAGTGACGAGGCCAACCCCACTAATCATCCCATCTATGCCTTGGACACTGATTTAGGCTCCAGTTTACTGTATCTCACTGAGACCCCTGAGGCCCCCTTGCAGATCAGAAAGCAGCCCATTCTTAATCAAGAGATGACCCCTCCAACCACCTCTATTTGGAAGATGTTCTTTGATGGAGCTTCTTCCAGTATAGGTGCAGGTGCCGGAGTGGTATTCAGATCCCCTTCCCAAGAGACCATATCTCTGTCATACAAGATGGAATTTGAAGTCACTAACAATGTGGCAGAGTATGAAGCTTTGGTTCTGGGATTGAGAGCTGCGAAAGAAATGGAAATCAGGGAGATAGCTCTGTTCGGGGATGCAGAGTTGATTGTCCAGCAGGTAAAAAACATTTATCAGACCAAGCATCCTCGACTAAGGAAATACAGGAACGAGGTATGGGACCTTGTGAATAATTTCTTCCTGGCCTTTAACATCTCTTTCATTCCAAGGGAAGAAAATGCTCCAGCTGATTTTCTAGATTTCTCAGCTAGTTTGTTCGAAGTTCCTGCGCTGCCCGCTGACAGATCTGATGTTGAAATAAAATACAAACCCTCTGTCCTGGACAATGTCAAACATTGGAAGGTATTTGAGGATGATCAGGAAATTGAAAAGTTTCTCCAATCAGTTGAGGACTTTTCTGCATTGCACATAGATGAGGATCCTGATATTGAAGAGGAACCGGACCCTCACCCTGGAGAATTGCTGAATAAAGTTGTTGACCACCATATTATACAACTGCCGAGAAACGACATACCGAAAGGACTGATCCCATTAGAAAGGTTGTTCGATGGGAACGATGTGGCAGTAAAGAGTAGAATTTCAGGTGATGATGTTGACACAACTGAGTGCAACATAGGCACACCAGAGGAGCCCAAGTTTGTCAAGCTGTCAAGGAGTTTGACCGAGGAGCAGAGGGCCGAATATACTAAGCTGCTGAGGGAGTTTGCTGATGTATTTGCATGGACCTATGAAGACCTCAAGACATATGAAACGTCAGTCATTGAACACAAGATCCCACTGAAAGAGGAGGCTAAGCCATTCAAGCAGAAGCTGAGACAGATAAATCCCATGCTACTACCTGTCATGGAGAGAGAGGTGAAGAAGCTGCTGGATGCCCAAATCATTGTCCCCTTGAGATACTCTGATTGGGTAGCCAATTTGGTCCCAGTGAGAAAAAAGAGTGGAGAAATCAGACTCTGCGTCGATTTCAGAAACCTGAACAGGAGTTCAAGGAAGGACAATTATCCCCTGCCCAACATGGAGCACATATTGCAGAAGGTCACTGGTGCATCCAGGATATCCATGATTGACAACTTTTCTAGCTATAATCAGATATCAGTCATGCCTGAGGACAGAGAAAAAACAGCCTTCACCACTCCTTGGGGCACATTCATGTACGCCAATATGCCTTTTGGACTGATGAACACAGGGGCAACATTTCAGCGAGCCATGGATATAGCCTTCATCGGAGAGAAAGATAAGTTTGTGGTGATTTATTTAGATGACATAATAGTCTTCTCCAAGACTGATAAAGAACACCGCTTCCACTTGAAGAAGGTTTTCCTAAAGTGCCGCAGGTTTGGCCTTTCCCTGAATCCCAAGAAATCATTGTTTGCCATGCAAGAAGGGAAGCTGTTAGGTCATATAGTTTCAGCAGAAGGAGTGAGAATTGACCCTGATGGGGTAGAAGCAATTCAGGCCTTGTCACTTCCCAGATCAAAGAAAGAGGTTCAAGCATTTTTGGGAAGGATTAATTTTCTGAGGAGATTTGTTTCAAATTTTGCTGAGTTGGTGAAACACATTACAACCATGCTCAGAAAGGGGAATGAAGTAAAATGGATTGCTGAACCCAGGAAGTCTTTTGAACAAATCAAGAAGGTGTTGAATGAAGCACCTGTACTAATCAGTCCCGATTATTCCAAGGATTTTATGATATTTTCTTTTGCTTCTTTTGATACAGTAGCAACAGTCTTACTGCAAAAAAATGACCAAGGACAAGAGCATCCTATTTCCCTCTTTAGCAAGGCCCTGAGAGATGCAGAGCTCCGGTACGAAATCATGGAAAAACAGGCTTATGCCTTGGTGAAAGCCCTCAAGGTTTTCAGAGTCTATGTCCTGCATTCAAATATCATTGCATATGTCCCTTCAACCTCTGTGAAGGACATTCTTATACAGCCTGACATAGATGGAAAGAGAGGTATATGGATCGCCAAGATCCTAGAATTTGATCTGGAGATTAATCCCACCAAGCTGATAAAGGGGCAGGGTTTAGCCAAATTACTGGCTGAATCAAATTATAAATCCTTGGGAATTAACTTCATCAATGAGCAAGATGATTCATCTAACAGGGGTTCCCAAAGCACTGTACCACTGGCAGAATGCCCGTGGTACAAAGATATCTTGTATTTCTTGCAAGAGTTGAAGCCTCCTGATGGGATGGAAAAAAGCAAGGCAAGAGATTTAAATCTCAAAGCTGTCAGGTATTGCCTCATAAACCAAGCCCTGTATTGGAAAGATCCCCAGGGGGTGTTACTGAGGTGTCTGGACCCACAGCAAGCCCAGAAAGTTATATCCAACTTCCATAGTGGTCTCTGTGGAGGTCATCATTTTTGGAAGACCACAACTCACAAGATCCTCCGGGCAGGGTATTACTGGCCCACCTTATTTCCTGATGTTTGCAGAGAGGTTAGAGCTTGCATCAAATGCCAGAAGTTCTCAGGGAAGCAACAACTCAAATCTCTACCATTAAAGCTAGTAGTAGTTTTAGCACCCTTTCAGCAGTGGGGATTGGATTTCATCGGGGAAATTCATCCTCCCTCAAGTGGCTAGCAAAGATGGATTTTGACTGCAACTGATTACTTCACCAAATGGATAGAAGTTGTCCCTACCAGAAGTACCTCTCACAAAGTAATCATCAAATTCCTGGAAGACATTATATCCAAATTTGGTTGCCCCAGTGGAATTGTTACTGATAATGCCTCTCCCTTTCGGTCTGAGCCTCTGGTCAAGTTTTGTGAACAATTTGGAATTTCACTGATTCACTCCACTCCCTACTATCTTCAGGGAAATGGACTAGCAGAGTCCTCCAATAAAATCTTAATCAAGATTATCAAGAAGCTACTGGAAGATAACAAAAGGGCCTGGGACTCAAAGCTCAAATTTGCTCTTTGGGATGATCGGGTGACAACAAAGAAATCGATGGGCATCTCACCTTTCCATCTGGTTTATGGAATAGAGGCTATTTTCCCCACTCAACTCGCCATACTTGTAGCCAATCTCTTCCAGGACTATGAGGGAGAACCTAACCATGTGCTCAGAAGAATTCATCAGATGGTGTAGGTGCAGCAGATCAGAGAACAGGTCCTGGACAGAGCTTACAATCATCAGCAGAAGATCAAGCAGGCTTTTGACAGGAAGAGAAAAAAGAAGGAATTTGAGCAGGGTGATCTGGTGCTCAAATGGGATGCACCCAGACAGGAAAAGGGAAAACACAGTAAATTTGATGCCCTCTGGTTCGGGCCTTTCAAGATCCTCGAAGTATTTTCAAACAACACTTACAGTTTGCAGGATCTGGAAGGCAATGAAGTGTTCAGTGGCCCAGTCAATGGGCATTTCTTAAAAAAATGTTTTCTCTGAGCCTCAATCAGCTCTTTTTGTTTTGTTTTGTAAATATTGTTTCTGTTTTGCTTTTATTTTTTCGGACTAATAAATGACTCCATAGCCCAACAGAAAAGGCACTAAGTCTGCAAAAGAGTTCTTAGAGCATCACAGGGACGACTCTATCCCCCATGGAGCCAAATGTTAGCGATATTTCTTGTAAGGGGGGCTAGAACGCAAAAGAAGGGATTAAAAACCTACTTGTCCAAAGTTTCGGGCAACCATGCACCCGTGGTAAGCAGCGATCAAGTCCGAGCGGTCCAGATTTGAGTGCCTAGATCAACGGCGCATGTTGGATTCCGGACCCCCCTTGCCTT
>JZKD02S0441997.1:216967-230349 GCA_000966675.3 Picea glauca | reverse complement strand
TGTTGGTACATATTGATGAGTCATTGTTGATGAGTGGTTGAAACATGATTGGTATATACTTGGTACATGGTTGGATGCACTTGTTTATGGTACAGGTTGATTACAGGTTGTTTTTCACAGGTTGGTGCATGGTTGATGCTCTTGTTTATGGTACAAATTGATATCTGTTGAGGATTGTTGCCTCATCTTAGTTGGTGCTGAGAATGCAAGATGAGTCTTGCATATAGAGCTGGTGCTCTTGTAGAGTTGTACTCTATTCAGTTTTTGCTGATGAACCCCAAGGATTGTAGTCCATAATAAAAATAAAATTGTACATACATCTTGTGTTCTTTGTGTTCATTGTGATGATGACTTGTTGATGATATATTGTTGATATGTGCTCACATCTAACTAGTTATAAATGACAACAATGGGTAATGAATAAATGTTGTATGCTAATTGATGATTTTTTGTGCAAGAGGGAAGTTTTGGGAAAAAGAGCCCCACACTCATTCACCCCCCCTCTAAGTGTGGTAGGTGTGTCCAACAAGCATAACTATAGCAACACACAAAATGCTGATAATAGAGGACATTTCAGAAGACCCAATAATGCCCCTCAGGTCCTCCATTGAGATCAAATAAATAGGGATAGGGATGATAAAAAATTCCAAGTCCCTCTCCAAAATAATCTTATTGCTGATGAAGAAGGAGAGGATGAAGAAAATAAACTAGAAATCCATTGTCTTGGTGACACCTCTTCATACCCCCATTTAACCCAATCTACATATGAGGAGTCTCTCATGGATAGCCAATTGAATGAATTGAGTAAAGGGGAAAAAACCAATGAAAATCCAAATAAGTACAACCTAAGGTCAAAAAAGAAAGAGGGAAATCCTGACACTTCTGATCAACCCACTAAAACAAAAAATCTTGCTAAGGTTGTGGCATCTAGAATGAAAGAAAAAGAGCCACAAAACCCTCAAGCATTGGTTAAGAAACCAGTCCCATAAATTAAGGAAATTATCAAATCTCCCTCCTCTTTTATCTTTGAAAGTGAGATTCAAAAGATCAAAATCCCAGTACCTTTTTTAGAACTAATTAAGAATGAGGAATTAAAAAAATATCTTTCCAAGATGTTGCATCCCAAACCTTCTTCTAATTCCACAGACTCAGTCAACCTTCAAGATGAAAATACATCAGTCATATTGGGACCTTTGGTAGAGGATAGGGATGACTCTTCCCCTCCTTTATACACATCATTAAACATTCATGATAAAGTGTTGCCAACTTCTTGATGGACTCAGGTGCATCTCATAACCTCATGCCTAAAATTGTCATGACTGAGCTTGGGATGGAAATTACAAAAACTTACCATGAACTATACTCATTTGATTCTAGGAAAGTGAAGTGTCTTGGGGTTATCAAAGACCTGGTTGTTACCTTATTCTGATTTCCCATGAAAAGTGTGGTCATGGATATTGTGGTGGCTAATGTCCCCCCTAAGTTTGGGATTCTCTTGTCAATATATTGGATCAAAATACTAGGGGAAACTTTGTAGATGGAACTTTCATATGCCACCATTCCTTTATTTGGGGGAGAACATAGAAGGCTTTATAGGGAGGCACAACTAGCTTACATCATCAGTGATGAAGAAAATCCTACCAACTACCCTATTTTCATTTGATACCGATTTAGGATCCAATATTTTACAGGTCAATGATGCTCCTCAATCACCTATTGAAATAAGAAAACAAACCATTACCTCTTGTGAAATTCCTCCTCCTAATACCTCTATTTGGAAGATGTTTTTTGATGGAGCGTCTTTTAAGGAAGGTGTTGGTGCTAGGGTAGTCTTTATTTCCCCTAACCAAGATATCATATCTTTGTCTTACAATCTTGAATTTAAAACTACAAACAATGTGGCTGAATATGAGGCTCTTGTTTTGGGTTTGAGGGTTGCTAAAGACATGAACATTGAAGAGTTAGCAATGTTTGGAGATGCTGAATTAATTGTACATCAAGTCAAAAATATGTATCAAGCTAAACACCCTAGGTTAAAGACTTACATAAATGAAGTTTGGGATCTTGTTGATAATTTATTTTTATCTTTTAATATCTCTTTTTTTCCAAGAGAAGAAAATACCATGGCATATGTAGCAACCCTGAGTAGCTAATTAATTGTCCCGAATTAATAATTGTTTAATGTATAATTAGTTAATTAATTAATTGTATTGATTTAATAATTGTTTAATGTATAATTAGTTAATTAATTGTCCTGATTTAATAATTGTTTAATGTATATTAGTTAATTAATTAATTAATTAATTAATTGATTAAATATTTGGTTAATAAATTTGAGTTTAATAAATTTTAATTTATTAAATAAAAACTTAACGTATCGAATGAGGGAACCATTTAAGAGAAAGGGGATAAGGTGGTTGGCATTGAATGGATGGATAAGGTGGGTGAGTCTTAATGAAAGGGAGAAATCGGTGAAGGGAAAGGGGGATATGAGGGGGAAAAACACTTGGGAGAAAGGGATTATTTTTTTGGAGGGAGCATTATTTTTCAGATTGGAAGACTGTATTACTATTTTTTTTGTTTGGCTGGAGAAGCTTGTGGTAGGACTATTACAGAGGGGGCACCTGTTGCTGAGAGTTTTGGGCTCGAGGGCCAGGAATCCTTACGGAATCCTGGAGCTAGGGAGCCAGAGAGGCTCTGTTCCTAGCTAGATGGGAGGTTAGACGGTTTTGCGCAGAGCATAAGGCAGAGTTGGTAGAAGTAGCATCAGTTAGAGGTATGTATTTTTATTTTTATGCTGTGTTATGTAATTTATTATGATCTTCTCATAAATTTTAATTATGTTGAATGGTTATGAATGGTTATATGCTGAATAAGGAATTGTAAAGATGTTAGGATAACACTTCTCTAATTATATTTAATGTTTTATATTATGTTTTATAAGGCTCTGTTGGAAGATACCTTTCAACATATTCCTTGGTTGTTTCTACAAGTAATTTCAAAGTTCCTTTGCCCTCTAATCTCAAATATTATCTGGAAGTGAAGTATAGACCCTCTATATGTGACAATTTCAAACATTGGAAGGTCTTTGAGGATGATCTTGATATCAAAATATTTCTTGAAACTGTGGAGGATTTTTCTGCGCTGCATATTGATCAAGATCATGATTATGAAAAAAGCCCTCATGCTGATATTTTTCTGAATAAAATTGTTGACCATCATATTGTTCAATTTCCTAGTAACCATATTCCAAAAGCAATAGTCCCCTTGGAAAGATTGTTTGACATAAATGATGTTTCTGTGAAGGTTAAAGGTTCAACTGAAAATGATGATGTGACCGAATGCAATTTAGGTATAGAGGAGGATCCAAAGTATGTGAAATTTTCTAGCAGCTTGTCAAAGGAACAAAGGGATGCGTATGTTAAGATTTCAAAGGAGTTTGTTGATGTGTTTTCTGGATATATGAATATTTACAAACATATGACACGAACATCATTGAACATGAGATCCCTTTGAAAGAGGAGACCAATCCTTTTAGGCAGAAACTCAGATAGATAAATCCCATGTTGCTGACTATTATGGAAAAAGAAGTGAAGAAGATGCTGGATGCCAAGATCATCATTCCTTTGAGATAGTTCGAGTGGGTGACTAACTTGGTCCCTGTGAGGAAGAAGAATGCAGAAATTAGACTATGTGTTGATTTCAAGAATTTGAATAGAAGCTCCAAGAAACATAATTACCCCTTTCCAAATATGGAGCACATTTTGCAGAGAGTGACTGGATCATCTTAGATGTCTATGATTGATGGATTCTCAGCCTATAGTCAAATCTCTATCTTACCTAAAGATAGAGAGAAGACAAATTTCACTACTCCTTGGGGCACATACATGTATGGTAAAATTCCCTTCAGATTAATGAATGCAGGAGCAATCTTTCAGTGAGGAATTTATATTGCCTTTATTGGGGAGTAGGAAAAATTTGTGGTAATCATATCTCTATATGATATTAAAGTGTTCTCAAAATATGATAGAGAACATTATCATCATTTGAAAAGGGTCTTCCTGAAGTGAAAAAAGTTTGGTCTCTCTCTCAATCCTAATAAGTCTTTGTTTGCTATAAAGGAAGGTAAGTTATTGGGACACATTGTATCGGTAGAAGGGGTAAGAATGGATCCAAGTAGAGTAGAGGCTATCCAACTTTATATCTTCCTAGATCCAAGAAAGAATTTCAATCTTTCTTAGGAAAAATCAATTTTCTGAGAAGGTTCATCTCTAACTTTGTTGAATTGGTTAAGTACATTACATCCATTCTTAGGAAAGGAAATGAGGTGAAATGGACTTCTGAGGCTCAAGATTATTTTGACCAAATAAAAAAGGCCTCGACTGAAGAACCTGTGCTCATCAACCCAGATTATTGCAAAGAATTTATGATATTTTCCTTTGCCTCATTTGACACATTTTGTTGTCTTGCTGCAGAAAAATATAGAGGGGTTAGAGAAGTCTATTTCCTTTTTTAGCAGAGAATTGAGGGATGTAGAAATGAGATATGATATCATGGAAAATAAGGCTTATGATTTTGTGAAATCCCTCAAGGCTTTCAAAGTATACATTATGCATTCCAAGATTGTTTCCTATGTTCCCTCAACCTTTGTGAAAGATATACTTATCTAGCCCGACATAGATGGGAAGAGGAAGAAATGGATTTCTAAAATTATGGAATTTGACCTTGAAATGAAACCCACTAAACTAGTGAAAGGCCAAGGTTTAGCTAGGTTGTTGGCTGATTCAAATTGAAAAGCATTAGATATTAATTTCATGAAAATAAACTCAAAAAATCAACAATTTGATTTTGCTGACAAAATCTCTCATATTAGCCCCAACTTGGCATAATGACTTGGTATAAAGACAACATATATTTTCTGCAAAATTTGTAGCCTCCTGATGATTTTCAAAAGAACAAGGTAAGAACTTTGAAACTTAAAGCAATGAGAAATTGTCTCATTGATCATATATTGTATTGAAAATATCCTCTAGGGGTTGTTTTGAGATTTTTAGATCCACAGGAGGCCCAAAAGGCCATGAATGATTTTCATGAAAACTTATGTGGGGGCAATCATTTTTGGAGAACCACAACATATAAGATCCTCAGAGCTGGGTATTTTTGGCATAGTATTTTTTCTAATGTTTCTGCAAAGATTAGAGCTTGTGTCAAATGCCAAACGTTTGGTGGAAAGTGTTAACACATAAAGTTGATGGGGGGTGCGTTGTTCCTAGGAAATTACATTTTTGGCGAAGAAATGAAGGAAAGTGGGTAAAAAACCCACAAAATGACTCTTATCCTCAGTTGGAGACATGATTTGATGGCCTTGTCGCATTATGATAAGGCACGTGCAAGTCTGGGTGTCCGAGATCTGTGTGCTCAGATCTATGGCTCGCAGTCCATATCTGACCCCCTTTGGTCTTCTACCTTTAACGGGGGGGTCCGAGCTAAGTGGTTTTCAAGCGCAGGCCCCCCACTATCGTGGCACTTCCTCATTAACTCGGACCCCCCATGCACTAAATTTCTTATTGCTTACCCTACCCCCCCCGGAGAAAACTACTTACCACCTCCTGATACCGCTACCCACTCCTCCTGCCACTTATTTTACCCTCGCGCTCCCACCTACCTGTCACGTCCTTCTGTTCACCTCTCCCTCTTGCTCCCTCACCCCTCTCCTTCACCCATCGTCCCCCCTGACCTATCCCCATCCCCCCTTCATGTCTCACACTATCCCTTCCCTCCATGTGTCTCCCACTCCATGCCACCTCCCCTTGTGTTTTCGTCGTCCCAATCACCTCCCCACCCTCTGCACTTGTCACCTGGCTGCTGATCAACCACTATTCCATGCCTGTTGCCCCACCAAATCCACATCCATGATTGCCTAAGCCATCCCTGCAAGCATCCAACTTAGCTCGAGATGAAAAAATGCAGATGCAGTCATGTCCTATAGGTACAGTGTTGACTCGGGCCTTCTCGATCCTGATAAAAAAGTTATTGATGTTGATTGGTGGTGGTTGGACATCGTTTCCACCATAAATGGAAAGCACAAGAAAGGATTGTCAACAAGTCAGATCATTTGTAGAACCTTCCTAAAACACGATTGCATCTGACAGAGCTCACTTCTGACAGTAGACTGGATGCACAGTCTGCCATGAAGCATGCAGACGTAATGCCTTCAATGCAAAGGCTTGAGCAAACTTTTGTGGTTTGCTCCGAGTATATAGGAGTCTTTCCCATATTTTTGAAGAGGTCGATTGTAGAGCTAGGCTCCCGATCTGTAAAGTTTTAGTAAAGCCTCTGGTTCTCCGATTATGTATCGAATTTTGAGATTTCTTGTTTAATAAAAGTCAGCCTTCTTTTCCACCTCTTTTTCCTCTGATATTGAAGGCTCAGACATGGATGATCCAGTCGAGTTGTTTTAATCATGTTGTGATGTATGTTTTATTGCAGTGTTGTTACAACATCTTCAGTTTTCTGAAACTTTGGATTCAAGAGGATCTTTTATTCAAATATTTTCCTCCTCATGCTGCTAGAAGACCAGATTTCCATAGCAGTCCCTTACATTTCCTCCTCGAGTTCTCCCCCCTACTGAACCTTACTAAAATTTACTGATTGGAGTTAGATCAAGACCTCATCTTCCTATGCATGTCAGCCCAGTTTTCTAAGTTAAAGAGATACTATCCTGAGTTTGCATCCATTAGACCCCCCCTTAAAATTATTTATTACGACATAAAAACTGATGGGTACTAGGATTACCTCTGCTGCAATCCAGAGGTGACTTCTAGTGCTAACGTTTTTGGCGCCATTGCTAGGGAATAATTGAATATTTTCCCTGGGATTGAACAACAAAGATTACTTATTCTAAAAGTGCATCATAACTCAATACATTGAAGATTTCTACTGTGCCCCTGGCGATTCCACTATTTCGATTGTGGCTTCCAGAGGTAGACACATGAGGTCTACCCCACAACTACCTCTAGGAACACCTGAATCTAACCGAGATAAAATTGTCAGAAGATGAAAGACCCCTTAGGGAAGTACTTCAACTATTGAACCAGGTATTTATGATGATTTTCACCATCCTCTTTTAGAAACTCCAATATCTTGTTCTCATTATCCTATTATACCATATGTTGGAGTTTCTTGAAGTTTAAAGTTTGGGAGTGTTCCTGTTGATTTCTCCCCTCCTATTCTTGGATTGGAGAGAGAAATATTTGTCACTTATATCTCCCCTGATGTTGTAGCCTGGTTTAAAACTGGGATCTCAGAATATTTTCCCACTACTGGCTTCACTACTCCTCCTATCACAGTTGCTACTTTTATAGTGAGGGAAACCTTTGTTCCCTCCAACCCTGTAATGTTTTCCTCAAATCCTCTACTGTTTCCCTTTCCTCCCATAAACACACCCCCAGTATCCCTTGTTTGAACTCCATCCCCTCATAATTCTCCTCCACCTCACATCCCAATGACAGGTGCTAATCCCCCTAGGAACATAATGGATTCCATAGTGGCTGCAAGATATGCCCCTCTAATTTTACCTCATCCAATGAATGCCCTCCCTGCTGGAAATTACCTGAAATACATGCCCAAAATCACAAGACAAGAAGACATAACTACTGAAGAACACCTTGCTGCCTTCTACAGTTATGCAGACAATCTGAATATTGAAAATGAGGATGTCTGGATGATATTCTTTTTCCAGAGCCTTGATGGTGAGGCTAGGAAATGGTTTAGGGGATTGACCCTTGGATCCATTGCTAGGATTGAGGCTTTGGATGATGTTTTCTTGAGACAATAGTGGGATAAAAAGGACTTTATGTATTATATCACAGAGTTCGGGTCCCTAAAGAGAAAAGAGGGAGAATATGTCTCTGACTTCTCCAAAATATTCAACAAAATGTACAATAAGATCCCTGTTGATATAAATCCTACAGAAGCCTCTGCCAAAATTACCTATGCTATTTATTTTGACCTTGAATTCTACCTCCTGTTAAGGGAGTGAAGAGATACTTCCTTGGCTCATAGAAAGATGCAGCCCTGGAAGTAGAGTCTAACGTACTGGAAGTTAACCGACTTAGAAATAAGGATGATAGGGACATGCCAAGGGGAAGATCTGAAGTATCCACCTCTGGTTTCGCTGCTCCCCCCCCTCAAATGGATGAAGTAACCAAGTTACTAAAATCACTTTCAACTAGAATGGAAATATTGGATGTAGAGGGGAAGAAAACATACATAAATACTCAAAATGTTGATAAAAGAGGAAACTTCAAGAGGCTGAATAACAATGCTCCTCAGATTATGCAAAGGGAATAGAGGAACATAGATAAAGATGATAAAAAAGTCTAGACCACTCTTCAAAAAAACCTTGTTTTGGATGAGGGTGGAGAGGAAGAAGACCTCGATCTAGAAATCCACTGTCTTGAAGACACATCCTCTTCTCCTCACTTAACTCAGTCAACATACAAGGAGTCTCTCATGGGTAGCCAATTAAATGAGATGAGTAAGGGGGATAAGGCCAAAAACAAACCAAATAGATAAAACCTTAGGTCTAGAAATAAAGAAGGAAAGCCTGATGTTCCTGATCAACCTACCAGAGAATAAAAACCTACCAAAGTTGTAGCAGATGAAAAAAAAGGTAAGAATATTCAAACCCCCCCCAGTAGTAGCCAAAGATCCTATCCTGAAAGTAAGAGAAATTCTAAATCCCCCCTCCTCTTTCAACTTTGAGCATGAAATTCAAAAAATTAGGATCCCTGTGCCCCTTTCAGAGCTAGTTAAGAACAAAGATTTCAAGAAATACCTCTCCAAACTGTTGTAGCCTGAGCCTTCATCTTATTCCACAGGCTCAGTAAACCTTCAATATGAAAATACAACAATTATCTTAGGTCCCATGATAGAAGACATAAATGATTCATCCTCTCCCTTCTATACATCCCTAAATATACATGATAAGGTGCTGCATAATTGTTTGATGGACTTAAGGGCATCTCATAATCTCATGCCCAAAACTATCATGAATGAACTAGGAATAAAAGTCACAAAGGCTTATCATGACTTGTATTCTTTTGATTCTAGGAAAGTGTAATGTTTGGGGGTCATCAAAGATCTGGTTGTGACCTTGTTTCAGCTGCCCATGAAAAGTGTGGTCATGGAAATTGTGGTAGTTGATGTTCCCGTGAAGTTCGACATGTTGTTGTCAAGATCTTGGATTAAAAGACTCGAAGGAATATTACAGATGGACCTCACATATGATACCATTCCTGTATTTGAGGAGGAGCATAGGAGACTATACAGGGAAGCTCAGTTGGCCTACATTATTAGTGATGAAGCAGACGCCACCAACCATCCTATATTTTCACTTGACACTGAGTTGGGGTCTAGTTTATTGCAGCTCACTGATCCTCTCAAGCCTCCTTTAAAACTCAATAAAACAACACATGGTTTTCCATGAAGTTTCTTTCTCCACCGCCTCTGTTTGGAAAATGTTCTTTGATGGAGCCTCTTCTAAGGACGTTGCTGGTGGTAAAGTGTTCTTTGTTTCACCTTCTCAAGAAACAATCAGATCTTTGTCCTACAAACTAGAATTTGAAGCTACCAATAATGTGGCAGAGTATGAAGCTCTTCTTTTAGGCTTAAGGGCTACAAAATACACTGGGATCAAGGAAATATCTATGTTTGGGGATGCATAATTGATTGTTAATAATATTATAAATCTTTATCAAGCTAAGAATCCTAGGCTTAGAGCTTACAGAAATGAAGTGTGGGACCTGATTGACAAATTTTTCTTGGATTTCAACATTTCCTTCATTCTGAGAGAGGAAAACATGGTGACTGATTCTTTGGATGTTTCAACGAGCAATTTCAGAGTTCCTTTTCCACCCAAGCTCAGGTATGATATAGAAGTAAAATACAGGCCCTCTATACCTGACAATGTCAAGCATTGGAAGGTGTTTGGGGATGATCTTGAGATCAAAAATTTCCCTGAGACCATTGAGGAATTTTCAGCGTTGCATATTGATCAGGACAAGGATTCTATAAATAACCCCCATGCTAATGAGTTTTTGAATAAAAATTTTGATCATCATATTGTGCAGTTACCCAGTAATCACATTCCAAAGGGACTAGTTCCTTTGGAAAGGATATTTGACAGTAATGATGTGGCAGTAAAACCTAAGAGGCCAATTGATGATGCTGATGTGGATGAGTACAATATTGGAAAAAACCATGATCTCAAATTCGTCAAGCTGCCAAGCAACCTGTCAAGAGAGCAGAAGGCCGAATATGTTGAGTTATTAAGGGAGTTTGCTGATGTGTTTTCCTAGACTTATGAAAACTTATGAATCTAATCCATTTAGGCAGAAATTCAAACAGATAAAGGTGCCAGTAAGAAAATGTTGGATTCCTAGATCATCGTGCCTTTGAGATACTATGAGTGGGTAGAAAACTTGGTGCCAGTAAGAAAGAAGATTGGGGAGATCAGACTTTGTGTCGATTTTAGGAACCTAAACAAGAGCTCAAAGAAGGACAATTACCCCTTGCCAAAGATGGAACATATTTTATAGAGGGTGATTGGTGCAGTCAAGATGTCCATGATTCATGATTTTTTTGGCTATAATCAAATCTCTGTCTTACCTGAGGACAGAGAGAAGACAACGTTCACCACTCCTTGGGGTACATTTATGTATGCTAATATTCCATTTGGATTGATGAACGCAAGGGAGACCTTTCAACAAGCCATGGATATAGCCTTCATGGGAGAAAAGGACAAATTTGTGGTCATTTATTTGGATGATATTGCAGTTTTCTCTAGATCTAATTTAGAGCATTGTGATCATTTGAAAAGGGTTTTCTTGAAATGTAGGAAATTTGGCCTCTCCTTAAATCCCAAGAAATCATTGTTTTCTATGAAGGAGGGGAAATTATTGGGGCACATAGTATCTGCTGAGGGAGTAAGGATTTATCCTGGGAGGGTGGAAGAAATCCAAACCTTGTCACTCCCTAGGTCCAGGAAATAGGTCTAGTCTTTCTTGGGAAAGATCAATTTTTTGAGGAGGTTTGTTTCCAATTTTGCTGAACTGGTAAAGTTTACAACAACCATGTTGAAGAAAGGAAATGAATTTAAGTGGACTGCTGAGTCTCAAAATTCCTTCGACCAGATAAAGAAAGCCTTGAATGAAGAACC
The DNA here is from genome assembly GCA_000966675.3 of Picea glauca. NCBI lineage: Eukaryota > Viridiplantae > Streptophyta > Pinopsida > Pinales > Pinaceae > Picea > Picea glauca. The sequence goes on along the minus strand of JZKD02S0441997.1, from coordinate 219,128 downwards.
ACTGCTTATCAGTTTTGATTACTTAAAGGATTTCCTCATTTTTTTATTTTCCTCATTTGATACAGTAGCGACTATTTTGGTGTAGAAAAATGTTGAGGGGCTGGAGTAGCCTATCTCATTTTTCAGCAGAGTACTAAGAGATGCAGAGGTGAAATTTGACATCATGGAGAAACAAGCCTATGCTTTGGTGAAATCCCTCAAGGATTTCAAAATATATGTCATGCATTTAAAGATCATTGCATATGTCGCTTCAACTTCTCATTCAGCCTGACATAGAAGGATGAAGACGAAAGTGGATTGCCAAAATCTTGGAGTTTGATCTGGAAATAAATCCCACCAAACTAATTAAAGGCCAAGGTTTAGCCAAGCTATTGGCTGAATCTAATTGTAAATATTTGGGGGTTAACTTCATGAACACTTGCTCAGAAAGTCAACAATCTGATTTGTCTGATAGGAGTTCTTAGGACATCCCTCCATTGGCAGAATGCACCTGGTACAAAATATCACATTTTTTTCTGCAAGAGTTGTGACCTCCTGATGGAATCAGGAAAAGCAAGGCAAGAGCTTTAAATCTCAAAGAAATTAGATATTGCCTCATTGACCAGGTCTTGTACTGGAAAGACCCTTTAGGTGTGCTTCTGATATGTTTAGACCCAAAGGAGACCCAAAATATTAGATTTGATTTTCATGATAGCCTATGTGGAGGACATCACTTCTGGAGAACAACAGCCTACAAAATCCTCAGGGCTGGGTATTTCTGGCCCACTCTATTCACTGATGTTTGTGAAAAAGTCAGAGCCTATCTCAAGTGTAAAAAATTCTCAGGAAAGCAACAGCTAAAGTCCCTACCATTGAATCCTCTGGCTTCTTCCGGGCCCTTCCAGCAATGGGGCCTAGACTTCATTGGGGAAATTCATCATACATCAAGTAGTCAACACAGATGGATCCTGATTTCCACAGATTATTTTACCAAGTGGATAGAAGCTATCCCCACAAGGAGTGCTTCTCATAAGGTGAGCATTGGTTTCCTGGAGGATATTATAGTAATATTTGGTTGTCCAAGCAAGATTTTCGCTAACAATGCTGCATATTTCAAGGCCAAACCATTGATCTGGTTCTGTGAACAGTTCAAAATCAAATTGATTCACTCTACCCCATACTACCCCCAAGGCAACGGACTAGTAGAATCCTCTAACAAAAGTCTCATTAAAATCATTAAAGGATTGATAGAAGATAACCAAAAAGCATGGGATTCAAATCTCAAATTTGCCTTGTGGGCCGATAGAGTGATGATGAAAATATCTCTGGGTGTCTCTCCTTTTCATCTTGTGTATGGGACTAAATCAATTCTTCCTTCTCAGCTCGCCTTGCCTGTGGTGAAATTATTTCAAAACTTCCAGGGTGAGCCTAATGACATAATCAGAAGAATTCTATAGCTGGTTGAAGCACAATAGGGGAGGGAAAAACTTTTGGATAGAGCGCATGACCATCAACAAAGGATCAAGCAGGATTTCGATAGGAAAGTCAAAAAGGAGGATTTCTAGCTGGGAGATCTGGTACTAAAATGGGATGCTCCCAAGCATGACAAAGGAAAGCACAACAAATTTGAGGCCCTATGGATCGGCCCCTTCAAAATCTCTATGATATGTCAAAATAAAAATTTCAGGTTGCAGATTTTAGAAGGGGATGAAGTATTTGGTGGCCTTGTAAATGGGAATTTTTTGAAGAAGTTCTTTACTTGAGCCATCAGTGGCTCCCATGTGTTTGTAAATATTACTTTTCTTTCATTTTCGGTTTTATAAGTGAATCCATAGCCCAAGAGAAAGCCACTGAAGCTATAGAATAGTTCTCAGAGCCTCGTGTGGAGGACTCTATCCCCCATGGAGCATAATGTTAACACATAAAGTTGACGGGGGGTGCTTTGCTCCTAGGAAATGACATTTTTGGCAAAGAAATGAAGGAAAGTGGGTAAAAAACCCACAAAATGACTCTTATCCTAAGTTAGAGGCATGATTTGTTGGCCTTCTCACATTGTGATAAGGCGCGTGTAAGTTTGGGCGACCGAGATCTGCACGATCAGATCTACGACTCGCACTCCATATCGAACCCCCCTCGGTCTTCGAGCATCTACCTTTAACAAGGGGGGGGGGTGGTCCGAGCT
>JZKD02S0441997.1:180201-203697 GCA_000966675.3 Picea glauca | reverse complement strand
TTTACTATTTTCTTTCTAACCTTTTGCATTACAGCTGTCATGCCTATCAGAGCCCAAGTAGGCATGTAAGTGCTCGCTTTTTGCTCACTCATTGACGAAAAGAGCACGAACACTAGCTGACCCAACTTGGCTTGTAAGCACCCTTATTTTTCTCATTTAGGTAAAAAAAGAGGTGAAACATAGAGCATAAAGTGCAGAAGAAAGAGATAGAGAAAAAATGATTATTTGAGAGAGGAAGAGAAAGCCGACGTGCACATCCAGAGACAGAGCATAAAACTATAAAACTCAAGGAGGTGTGAGCAAGAAAAACACTGATGCAGACAGAGCAGAGTAGTGCAACAGAACAGTGATGAGACTGGTAAGATTTTTGACAAATATTGTATCACTATAATAAGTTTTAGGAACAAAGTTTCTATATTTAGAGTGGTAGGGAGGTGCTTGGGAGGACTGTTTTTCTCAGAAGTTCAAGTGAGTGCTTGAACACAGGGAGTTGTATCTTCCATCTAGTTGCAGCCAGAAAAACCAGGGTGGTAGGGTGGTGCAAGGGAGAAATATTGTTCTCTATTATACATGTTGGTGCCTGTGTGAATGGAAGTTAGTGCTTCCATCCATTTGGTTCTGGAACACTTATGGAGTTGGTGCTTCCTTCTAGTGGGTGCTATAGAAACCATGGAGTTGGTGCTTCCTTCTAGTGGGTTCTAGAGAAACTAGAGAGTTGGTGCTCTCAACAAGTTGCAGCTTGTAAAACAAAGGTTGTAGCCTCAAGAGGAGTTGGAGCTCATAAGAATTATAATGTATAGAAAATAAAGATTACTTATCATATCAAGAAGAAGATGTTTTTCCCTTTATAGGTTTCCTTAGGAAATATCTGTCTCTGTATATTTCATGTGTGTGATTGATGTTGAATATTCTATTTCTTACGTCCATGCATTATTGTGATTGTCATAGAGTGTTCTGTAAAGAGTTTAAAGTGGGCATACTTGTTTAAGCACAGTAACAACTGATTCACCCCCCCCCCCTCTCAGTTGTCCAACAATTGGTATCAAAGCTGGTTCCTTTTATCTAAGGGTAGATCCTAGAGCTTAAATATGACTAGACATTAAGGAACTTCAACCAATAATCCCCCCCTTGTTCAATGGAACAAAGTTTTCCTTCTAGAAAGTTAGGATGAGAACCTACATAATGGATTTAGGTGAAAATGTCTGGGATGTGGTAGAGACTGGTTATGTAAAGTCGATTGTACTAGCTAATAAGGATGAAAATATAGAATTAAGCTTCAATGCTAAGGCTATGAATGCTATTCCGAGTGGGCTTGCAGAAGAAGAATTTGTAAAATTTATGCACTTAGAAACTGCCAAAGAAATGTGGGACAAACTCATTAGCAGTTATGAAGGAAATGAGAAGGTAAAGGATGCCAAGCTTCAAACCTATAGAGAAAATTTTGAACAACTAAAGATGAAAGAGGATGAAACTATTGGGAAGTACTTTCTGAGAGTTGAAGAACTAGTAAATGCATTGAAAACACTTAGTGAAAAAATTGAGGAAGCCTCTTTAGTTCATAAAATTTTGATATCTCTGCTAGATAGGTTCAACCCAAAGGTTTATGCTATAGAAGAACTTAATGATCTAAAATCTTTGTCTTTTGATCAACTTCTAGGAACGTTGACTGCATATGAAATGAGGATAGTTAAAGATAAACCCACCTCTAGAGAGGCATCATTTAAAACAAATAAGAATGAGGATTCTGAGACTGATGAAATTGAAGAAAAAATTGTGAGAAGACTAAAGAAAGGATTAGGAAAGTACCAAGGAAAATTTCCCTTCAAATTTTTTAACTATGGAAATATAGGTCACTTTGCATCTAAGTGTCCACACAAGAAACATGATCAGAATTCTGAAGGTGAAAAGAAGTACACACCCAAGAGATTTGGTAAAAATAAAAGTTTATGTGTAAACAATGATGACTCTTCAGAAGACACATATAGTGACTCTTCCTGTGAAGATAAGATTAATGACTTTATGCTTATGGCCAAAGAGGATTATGATAATAAAATCATAGGAAGTGATTTTGATGATGAAGAAGATGTGGTTGACTTGGAAGGAGAATTGATTAGTGATCTAGAAGAAATTGCTAGACTCAGATCTAAGAAGAAAAAGAGAAAACAACCACTGATATAGTTTGAGAAAGACAATAAAGAACTTAATGAAGACTTTTCCCTGCTAGAAGTGGAATTCAAAGAGGCAAATAAAATGGAGGAAATTATGAAACAACAGTTATCAGAAAAGAAGGCAATATGTGAAGCCTTGGAAGAAGAGGTACTAAAAACCAGAAAAGAGATGGAGAAGTTTAAAACATTGTATCTCCAACATCTTCCAAGCATTAAAGACATCACATAACTAAACGAAATTATGAACAAACAAAGATCTCCTTTGTTGAAGATTGGATTAGGGTATCTAAATGGTTGAATCATGAAGTAGCCAGGAAGCAAAGAGCCAATAAAGATGATTAAGTTCCAATTCAACATAAAATCAGACCATGAGAGTACTCTGTCACCAAAATCTAATAAAGACAAGATGATCACTGGTAAAAAAGAAAGAGATCAGAAGATGGAACAACAAATGCCAAGAAGAAGGCCAACCTTCAGGTACCAAAATTTATTCCATGGTTACTGTTTTTATTGTTCTAATTTTGGTCATAAGATTGCAAATTGTCAAATAAAGTTTAGAGACATTCAAGTGAGGAGGTCAAGAAATAAACAATCTTTACAACATATAACTAACCAGCCAATGAATAGACAGTGTAGCACCAATCACTTTGACCTACTGAACAATGAGCTCGAATGTTATAACTGTGATAACTTCGGCCACAAATATGCAAACTACCATATGAAAAAATACAAGGCAGATCCAAGAATAAATCCTTTAGCTAGAAATGCCAACACATGGAAAAATAAAGTTAGTGAAAAATGTGGTCTAGTACTTTCAACTCAAAAACAAAAATACCCCTGGTATGTAGACAGTGGATGTTCCAAGCACATGACCGAAGACAAGGATAAGTTTCTGTCTATGAGTAAAAGGAAAACAAGAAATGTAACCTTTGGAAATGATGAACCAGGTAAAATCAAGGGTAAAGGGATGGTGAGTTTGAGTAATGGTAAAGGAAAAGCCTAGGATTTTTTGCTTGTATATGGGATGAAACATAATTTGCTCAGTGTAATTCAAATGTGTGACAGAGGATGTGAAGTGGTGTTCATTTCCAAGGATTGTAAGATAAGGTTTGTAAACTCAGCACAAGTGGTGGATAAAGGCATAAGTACATAACTGGTGAGCGATATTGAGTCTACTACAAAGGAAATAGATGGAACTGAAGATGAAAAGGTCCAAGAATCAGATGGAGAAGAGACACCCAGACAAGAAGAGTCAGGACAACAATCAACATCAAATTCTTCCTCCATAATTACTCAAAAGAATCATCTTGAAAGTCAGATAATTGGTGAGAAGGAAAAAGGTGTACAAACTAGGAGAAGGATAATCAAAGACACTAAGCAATCACATATGGCCCTCATATCCATGGTGGAACCCAAGAAATTTAATGAAGCTAGTAAAGACGTAAATTAAGTAAAATCAATGAATGAGGAACTTGATCAAATTAAAAAGAATGACACTTGGGAACTCGTTCCTAGGCCAGGGAATAAAAATGTAATTGGATCAAACTGGGTTTACAGAAATAAGATGAATGAGAAAGGAAATATTGTAAGAAATACGGCTAGATTGGTCTGCAAAGGATATGCTCAAATAGAAGGACTAGATTTTGATGAAACATTTGCGCCTATAGAAAGATCAGAAGATATTAGAATGTTTCTTGACTATGCTTGTCATAAACAATTTAAATTCTATCAAATGGATGTCAAGTCAGCTTTTCTAAATGGAGATCTAAAAGAAGAAGTCTATATGGAAAAACTAGAGGGTTTCCAACTGTCAGATAACCTTGACTTTGTCTGCAAGCCGAAGAAAGCCTTATATGGGTTGAAACAAGCTCCTCATGCTTGGTATTACAGACTGGATAAGTATCTTCAAGACAAAGGGTTCAAGAGAGGAACAATTGACAACAATCTACAAATCAAAACAGAGGGTAATGATCTGCTCATTGTGTTGGTCTATGTAGATGACATCATCTTTGGAAGCAATAATGCTTCATTGGTACAATGGTTTTCTTCTACCATGCAGTTTGAATTTGAAATGTATATGATAGGGGAACTGTCATTTTTTCTTGATATGCACATTAATCAGAGGCATGAAGGATTATTTATTTCTCAGGAGAAATATCTAAGAGAAACATTGAAAAGGTTTCAAATGGAAGATTCCACACCTATGAGCACACCTATGGTCACTGGATGCAAGTTAAGAAAGGATGACGACTCACCTAATGTTGATCAAAGTTCATATAGGTCTATGATAGGAAGCCTATTGTACATCACAACATCCCATCCAGACATAATGCATGTTATTGGAATGGTAGGAAGGTATTAGGTTGCACCTAAACAAAGCCATTTGTTAGCTTTTAAATGAATATTCAGATACTTGAAAGGAACAATGGACTATGGCTTATGGTATCCTAGGAATCAAAATTTTCAACTATCAGTCTATTTAGATGCTGATTGGGCTAACTGTGTGGATGAAAGGAAAAGCATGAGTGAAGGTGCATTCTTATTAGGATATTCCCTTGTGTCATGGCTGAGCAAGAAACAAGGTTTGATTTCCTTATCTACTATAGAAGTTGAGTGCATTGCAGTTTCCACTTGTTGTACCCAGGTATTATGAATGATGTAGATGCTTCTAGGCTTGGAGGTAAAATATACTGCACCAATCCCAATTCATTGTGATAATACTAGTGCAATCAGTGTGTCAAAGAATCCTGTATTTCACTCCAATACCAAGCATATACCCATCAAGTATCACTTCTTGAGGGAACATGTAACCACCACTGTTGTTTGTTTGCATTATATTCCATCCAAAGATAAGATTGCTGATATCTTCACTAAACCGCTTAAAAAATCTTAGTTTGAGTATCTACACCAGAAGTTGGGCATGACTCCATTATCAAACTAAGAGAGTCCATCTTGTTAGGGGCAGTATGTATTCGTTGAATATCTAATACCTTTGCACAATACTGCAACAACTCAGGGGGAACATGTTTTATTTGACATTGATGTCAAAGGGGGAGAAAAGAAGGGATGATTTTAGGGGATATATTTCGCTCATGGGCTAATTTTCCATTGTTTTTCCAAAAAGGATATTCGCTATTTTAAAAATGATTCGCCCAAATTTTATAGGATAAAATTATTTTACCTTAAAAATTGCCAAAATTTTACAAAAACTATATAAAATCCTTAGAAAATTGAATATTTTTACAAAAATATTGTGAATCATTTATAGTTGGCATATGAAGGATTAGTAAGATTCGCCAAGGTTTCTACATTTTAAAATAAATTTCCATCCTTAAAATCATCCCTGGAGAAAAGGAGTGGTACGGATGCTACAGTTGGAGGTCTAAGTAGAACAGAGCAACCTTTCAGGGTTTCCATCAATGCCAAAGGGGGAGATTGTTGGCAAGCTTACCGAAAATGTGTGCTTGTCATTAATGGAAAGAACAACAACAACGATGGCATGATTACAGGTGGGCACTAGAAGTATTTTGGGAAGACGCAGAAGAGAAAGCTCAAGAATCTTAGAAGAGATAGTGTTGAGTTGCACACAGAGTGCAAGTGTGCGCCAGGACCAAGGTTAAATTTATTTCCAAATCTTAGGAGAGATAACGTTTTGAGACCCACAGATGAGATCCCATACATCAAGGCTCATAGAAGGATCAAAGGTCATGGATTTTTCCACTTAGAGGTTTGAGAAATCCAAAGTTCAGGAGGAGGAGCAACTGTGAATGATCATAGTTTTTAGATCAGAGTCCATACAAGAGGAACGAGTGCGCAAAGAATAGGAGAATAGATCTCAGTCGTTATATCTAAGTACGTGTACCAAAATCTGTTGGATCCTAAGGAAAGTGCATGAGACAAATTTCAAAGTCATCAGAACCGTCCATCATCAGGGTTGATAGGAGGCAACATATTCGGGAGTTTGAAGAATTGAACTTTGAAATATTTGCAAGGGATATAGTGGAGTCAATCATAGCCATTGATGCTAGGAAGGACACGTGGTGAGAGATCAATATTTCGCTGAATCAAAAACTAGAATATTCAAAGGTGAGAGTTGGAGGAACTCACAAAATGTAAATTCATGAAATGATCTAGACTGTTGGATCACTAAGGATTGTGGACCGTTGATCTGGCACGATGAAGAATGAAGTCTGAGTTCTCAAAGAAGAGATATAGACCATTGAAATACAAAGGATAATGGGCTGTTGATATAGAGTAGGTATCAGGAAATCGAAAGTCAAAGAAAGGAGGTGCTCTAACCTTTGATGTCGTGAAATGTGAAATCATGATTTGATCACAGCCGTCGATCAAAGGGAGAGATCATGACCATTGATATGATATGGAGTATTTCGGATTTCTCAAATTGGGAGAATCGAGGCAACTCGTAGCTGAATCTCCAAAATGCAAGTCATGAAAATATATTGGCCGTCGGATCACAAAGGATTGTGGGCCATTGATCTAATGCAATTGAGAGTTCGAGAATCAGAAGAAGGGAGGTGAGCCAACCTTTGACATCACAAATCACGAAGTCACAAAACATGAAAATAAGATCTCAACCATTGAATCACAGAGAGATCTGGACTGTTGATCTAGAAAGCGTAGTTTCGGAAGTGAGGCTTGTGGTCATAGCCATGGTCACATTGATGAAGGTTAAAAAAGGAGCTAGCATTGCTAGGCTCCACCTCAGAGTTTTGTGAGTTGGGAAAATCAAGGGGACTCACAGTCGACATCGCGAAATGCAAAATTATGAAACTACTGTTGGTTAGGCATATGGTAATCGTTGATGGTCACGTGAAAGGAAGGGGATTAGCAAGAAGAGATAGAACCCACTGTGAATTTTTTCTCCAGAAGGGAAAAGGTGCAAAAGGGATGAATGTGCAGAGGTTTTCTCAGTAACTACCAGAACAAAGCGACTGCATCTTCTAGAGAATTCGAGGAGTAGTAGGGTGACTGCAAGAGAATCCGAAGAGTCTTGAGGTAACTACCAGTGGAATGGAGACTCATCATAGAGAAAATTGACAGATGGGAAAGTGTTGAATTATGTAACTATAACAGAGAAGATGAAGGGTCGCACTGCCAGAAACAGGAAAATAATCTCAGGAATGGCCACTGATAATGAATAGTCTCAACATAATGGTCATTGATGAAGAACAGACTCAAAATTATCTCTAGAGACAACGAAGAGTTAGGTGTATGATCTGATAGAGGACTTGGCATCATAAATATACACATAACAAAGAATAGAGGGTTTCTGTTGTTGAGAGTTATTCATGTAGGTAGAAGCATGCTGTGTGAAAGAGTTGAAATGCATAGAAGAGGTGTATCACATTGAATGGAAATAATACACAGAGAATAAAGCACAGAAGAAAGAGATAGAGGAGAAATTCTTATTTGAGAGAGGAATATAAAGATGAGGTGTGCATCCAGAGACAAGGAAGAAAAACAAAAATCTCAAGGAGGTGCAAGCAGGAAAAACACCGATGCAGGCGGAGCAGAGCAGTGCAACAAAATAATGATGAGACTGGTAAGATTTTTGACAAATACTGTATCACTATAATAAGTTTTAGGAATAGATTTTTTATATTCAGGGTGATATTGAGGTTCTAGGGAGGACTGTTGTCCTTAGAATTTCAAGTGGGTGCTTGAACACAGGGAGTTGTAGCTTCCATCTGGTTGCAACTAGAAAAACCAGGGTGGTAGGGTGGTGCAAGGAAGAAATATTGTTCTCTGTTATATAGGTCAGTGCCTGTGTGACTGGAAGTCAGTGCTTCCATCCAGTTGGTGATGGAACACTTAGGGAGTTGGTGCTTCCTTCTAGTGGGTGCTATAGAAACCAGGGAGCTGGTGCTTCCTTCTAGTGGGTGCTAGAGAAACCAGAGAGTTGGTGATCTCAACAAGTTGCAGCTTGTAAAATAGAGGTTGTAGTGTAAAGAGGAATTGGAGATCATAAGAATGATAATGTACAAAAAATAAATATTACTTATCATATCAATAAGAAGAGGTTTTTCCATTTATGGGTTTCCTCAGGAAATATCTGTCTCTGTATATTTCATGTGTGTGATTGATGTTTAATATTCTATTGCTTACTTCCCTGCATTATTGTGATTTTCATAGAGTGTTATATAAAGATTTTAAAGTGGGAATAATTGTTTAATCACAGTAACAACCGATTCACCCCCCCACCTCTCAATTGTCCAACAATATGCTTAAACCTCTCCACTCTATCCCTTACCCGTTAGGGGGTCAAATCAAACCTTTTCAAGTACGCTGCCAACTCACTAGTTGTTTTTGTAGCGCATATTTTTTACACTCTCTATCTTTACCATCATTTGATATTATGAGTCTGATGTCATGCCTTTTCATTGTTTTCATCACCCTTTTTTTCAAAAGGAATAATCATGATTTGGTCATTAATGATTTCTAACTGTTTATCAAAATTTGAAATCCTGCTCCTAGCTCGATGCTGCAGAAACTACTAGTCCATACAGCACTGCAGATTATGCTACAAGTCCAATTGACTGAGGTGAATTGGAGACTGGGGTGGTTGCAAACAAGTTCATTCTTTCATAAGATCAACAATTATCTGTTGGCATGTTTACATACAAAGTGTGCTTTTCATTGATGATAAGAACAACAATGACGATGGCATCTCTATAGGCAAGAACATCAACGACGATGGCATGTCTATAGGAAATAACAACAACAATGATGGCATGATTACTAGAAAAGTGTGCAATCAAAGCTCAGGAGGAATAGAACAGAGTTGCACGTAGAGTGCAAGTGTGCACCAGGGCCAAGGTTAACTTCATTGCAAAAGATTAGGAGAGATAACACTTTTCAAAAACATAGATGAGTCCCAAAGTCATCAGGACTCGTAGAAGAATAAAAGGTCCAGGCCTTTGACACTTAGAAATTATTACAAGTTGGGAGGAAGCGTAAGATCAGGAGGAGAAGTGACAGTGTCCATTAGATCACAAATCCTGAATACTTGATGTCCATTATATCAGAGTCCAGTGACCAGAGGAAGCGCAGAGGAGAAGTACATATCTAATCTGTTGGATCTGAGCTCCGAGGACCAACAATCGTCGAATCCAGTATAAATGTGAAGAGGATAATGGATGAGATCCATCCTCCAACTCTGAAAAATGAGACGTCATGATGAGATCTGAGCCGTTGGATCCATAAGACACGTGGCGAGAGATTAAAATTTCGTTGACTCATGAACTGGAAAAGTCAAAGGTGAGAGTTGTAGGAACTCACGATGTCCAAGGCGAGTTGATATAGACCATTAGATCATGGGGAGTTGTGAGCCGATGAGATGATGCTCGCAAATATTGGGAAGGTAGGAGGAAAATACCCTAGGATCTGGGACCCGCAACAATCTTAGCCCTTCATCTGGGAAGGACATGTGGCAGTCGATAAAGTAGTTTTGGAAAATTGAAAGTCAGGAGAAGGGAGGTGAGTAGTCCTCCAACTTTTTGAAATGTGAAGTCTCGATAAGATCTGGACTGTTGGATCACAGAGGGTCGTGGGCCATCGATCTGACATAGAGCGCTAGATCAGGAATTGGGAGTTGGAAAAGTCAGCGTTGGCTCACGTTCAAACACCTGACATGTGAGGTCATGATTTTATCACAACCATCGATCAAAGGGAGAGCATGGACCGTTGATCAGGTATGACAAAGTTCACAAGTTCGTGAAATGTGAAGAACCCTTTGGCTTGGCCCCTGGTCACAACCAAGGTGACATCAATGAAAATTTAAGGGAGGAGATAACAAGTCTCTAGGATCCACTTCAGAGATCACCAAGATCGTGAAGCATCCATTTGATTAGCGAGTGGTTACATCCAGTGGTCACATTAGTGAAGCCTAAGAGAGGAGCTACCACATTTCTAGGCTCCACATCAGAGATCACGAGTTGGGAGAATCAAGGCAACTCCCAGCTGAATATCTGATGTCTGAGATCGCGAAGTTCCTTTTGGTCAATCCTGTGGTCATAGCTTGTGGTCACATGAAATGAAGGGGCTTATCCAGAAAAGCGAGCACCCACTGTGTAGTTTTCTCAGAAAGGGAAAAGGCGCCAAAGGCATGAAAGTGCATAGGTTCTTTGGGTAACTACCAAAAAACACTAATTGTTTTTTCCATAGAATTCAAGTAGGGTTCAGGGTGATCACCAGAGAAACTGAAGAGTCTCGAGGTAACTATCAATGGAATGAAGAGACAATCGACAAATTAAAAAGTGTCGAATACTGTTACTGCCAATGATTCCAAAAGAATATTAGGATGAATGGATAGTCATGGTGAATAGACTGAGCATAACTGCTAGAGAATACAAAGAGTTTCCAAGATGATCTAGTAGAGGAATCGGCATGTCAATAACATGCAGAACATAGAAGAGAGGCAGTGATATGTGTTAGTTTCTTCATGCGGGAAGAAGGTGTCTGTGCAGAGGACCAGAAGAGTATATAAGAGGCACAACACATAGAATGAAAGGATGAAACATAGTATGAAATGAAGTAGAAAAGTTGAACAAAGAGGCTGGTATGTGTGGAGGAGAAAACTGATGCAGGCAAAGAAGAACAGTGTAGTAGAATGGTGATGAGACTGGTAATCTATTGATAAATAATGTATCACTGTAATAGATTCCAGCAAGCAAAGATTTATATTTCAGGGTGGTAGGGTGGTGCTAGGGAGGACTATTGTCCTCAGATTTTCAAGTGGGTGCTTCAACACATGGAGTTGTAGCTTCTGTCTGGTTGAATCCAAAAAAGCCAAGGTGGTAGGGTGGTGCAAGGGAGAAGTATTGTTCTCTGTTATGCAGGTTGGTTCCTGTGTGACTGGAAGTTGGTGCTTCCATCCAGTTGGTGCTGGAACACTCAGGGAGTTGGTGCTTCCTTCTAGTGGGTGCTAGAGAAACTAGAGAGTTGGTGTTCTTAGAAAGTTGCAGCTTGTAAAACAGAGGTGGTAGACTCACAATGAGTTGGTGCTCATAAGAATGATAATGTATAGAAAATAAAGACTACTTATCATATCAAGAAGAAGGGGTTTTCTCCCTTTATGGGTTTCCTTAGGAATATTTGTCTCTGTGTGCTTCATGTGTGTGATTGATGTTGAATACTCTATTGCTTACTTCCTTGTATTATTGTGATCATCATTGAGTGTTCTGCAATGAGTTTAAAATGGTTATAATTGTTTAATCACTATTGTTCCTTGACCAAGTCTAAGAGTACTTGGTCATACTTGACCACTTTTGGGGACTGCGACATCTTACCAAATATGGAGCACAACATAAAGCGGAAATTAAGGAAGCAAGTCTTATTTTTGGGTCCATTTTAGGGTTTTGGGTTGATGTAATGGGAAAGGGATGTCGACCCATGGATTTACCCACATTTAGGCCCATTTTGTAATCTATAAATAGATAGGCAATGTAAGAATTAAAAGAGGTTTTTGCTTAGTGCACTTGGTTATTGCTTAGTGCAAGTTGGCTACAATGCTAAGAGTTGGATCTATGTGATCAAGTATTGTAAGGATATGTGCATTTTGTGTAAGACTTGCAGAGTTGAGTGAAATTCCCTGTGAGAGACTGTAGAAAGCTTTGTGCTAAGTGAAAGGAAGAAGGATCTAGCGAGCTACACATATCTTTTGTCCTGTGTGAAGTAAGGGTCATCGAAGCTCTATGCTATATCTACTTGACCAAGATAATATAAAGAAGACTCTGTGGACATAGTCCCAGGGTGGGGGTGAACCACGGTAACTGTGTGTATAATGGTTTGTGCTTCGCTCTTATGTATTTATCTCTTTCTTGGCTAAGTGCTTGATCTAATTAAGTAGATCTAGTTATGCTCTGTGTTGTTGATGAATGAATGAACATTAGATCTGATATATGAGATGCTTAGTGCTCGATCAATTGAATCTAACATATATTTTTGTGGATAAGTACTGAATCATTCTTAGTATAAATATTCACTGCGATGCTCTGTGAATTCTACGAAGTCTATTAATGAATGTATGTTAAGGAATATTGATGCTAAGTGCATTGTAAGAAATATAACCACAGATTTGTGTCCCATCTAAGGTTGCAGACACCTGAGTCCTACAACTACCCTTGCCTCTACCTCGAGTGAGACTTCATCTGCTTCACAAGTGTTGCTAAAAGGGCTGGTAGTTAGGGATTTGTTGGTGCACTCTTGAGCATTGAACCCTGGGTCTTCCCCTGTGCCAACAAATGGGTCATGGCAATGGAACCATTTGTTGGCACAGGGGTAGACCCAGGGTTCAATGCTTAAGAGTGCACCATCAAAGCCCTAACTACCGGCCCTTTCGACAACACCTGTGAAGTAGATGAAGTCTCACCCGAGGTAGAGGCAGGGGTGGTTGCAGGACTCAGGTGTCTGCAACCTTAGCTGGGACACATATATGTAGTTATCTTTCTTACAAAGCACTTAGCATCAGTTATTCCTTAACATACATTCATTAATATACTTCACAGAAGTCACAGATCATCACAGTGAATATTTATACTAAGAATGATTTAGTACTTATACACACAAATATATGTTAGATTCAACTGATCGAGCACTAAGAATATCATATATCAGATCTAATGTTCATTCATTCATCAACAACACAGAGCATAACTAGATCTACTTAATCGCATCAAGCACTTAGCCAAGAAAGAGATAAATACATAAGAGTGAAGCACAAACCATTATATACATAGTTACCATGGTTCACCCCCACCCTGGGGTTACGTCCACAAATTATTCTTTATATTATATTGGCCAAGCAGTTATAGAACAGAGCTTCAATGACCCTTACTTTGCATAGGACAGAAGATTTGTGCAACTCGCTAGATCCTTCTTCCTTGCACTTAGCAAAAATCCTTCTACAGTCTCTCATAGGGACTTTCACTCAACTTTGTAAGTCTTACACAAAATGCACAGATCCTTACAATACTTGATCACACAGATCCAACTCTTAGCACTGTAGCTAACTTGCACTAAGCAATCACCAAGTGCACTAAGCAACAACCTCTTTTATTTATTACATTGCCTATCTATTTATAGATTACAAAATGGGCCTAAACGTGGGTAAACCCACGGGATGACATCCATTTCCCGTTACATCAACTCAAAACCCTAAAATGGACCCAAAAATAGGTCTTGCTTCCTTAATTTCCTCTTGGCATTGCGCTCCATCTTTGGAAGGCTATTGCAGTCCCCAAAAGTGGTCAATTATGACCAAGTACTCTTATACATGGTCAAGGGCCAACAAGCACAATAACAACTGATTCACCCCCGCCTCTCAGTTGTCTAAAAATTGGTATTAGAGAAAGTTCCCTTTAGTTAAGGGTAGATCCTAGAGCTTATGCATGAATAGCCATGAAGGAACTTCAACCAACAAGCTCCCTCTGCTCAATGGAACAAACTTTGCCTTTCGAAAAGGTAGGATGAGAAACTACATAATGGCTTTAGGTGCATATGTCTGGAATGTGGTAGAGACTGGTTATGTAAAGGTAGTTGTACTAGCTAATAAGGATGACAAGACATAATTCAACTTCAATGTTAAGGATATGAATGTTATTTTGAGTGGGCTTGCAGAAGAAGAATTTGTAAAAGTTATGCACTTAGAGTATGCCAAAGGAATGTGGGACAAAATCATTAGCAGTTATGAAGGTAATCAGAAGGTAAAGGATGCCAAGCTTCAAACCTACAGATTACAGTTTGAACAACTAAAAATGAAAGAGGATGAAATTTTTGGGAAGTACTTTTTGAGAGTTGAAGAACTAGTAAATCCAATGAAAGGACTTGGTGAAAAAATTGAGGAAGCCTCATTAGTTCATAAAATATTGAGATCTCCCCAGACAGGTTCAACCCAAAGGTCTCTACTATAGAAGAACTTAAT
Organism: Picea glauca; assembly: GCA_000966675.3. Taxonomy (NCBI): domain Eukaryota; kingdom Viridiplantae; phylum Streptophyta; class Pinopsida; order Pinales; family Pinaceae; genus Picea; species Picea glauca. The sequence goes on along the minus strand of JZKD02S0441997.1, from coordinate 189,588 downwards.
GATCTAAAATCTCTTCCTTTTGATAAACTTCTAGGAACGTTGACTGCATATGAAATGAGGATAGGTAAATATAAATCCACCTCTAGAGAACCATCATTTAAATCAGATAAGAATGAGGATTCTGAGCCTGATGAAATTGAAGAAAAATTTGTGAGAAGACTAAAGAAATGATTAGAAAAGTACCAAGGCAAGTTCCCTTCAAAATTTTTAACTATGGAAAGATAGGTCACTTTGCATCTAGATGTCCACACAAGAAGAAGGACCAGAACGCTGAAGGTGAAGAGAAGTACAAATCCAAGAGATTTGATAAAAATAAGAGTTTATGTGTAAACGATGATGACTCTTCAAGAGACACAGTTAGTGACTCTTCTTGTGAAGATAAGGTTAATGAATTTATGCTTATATCCTAAGAGGATTATGATAATAAAGGCACAGGAAGTGATGTTAATGATGAAGAAGATATGGTTGACTTGGAAGGAGAACTGATCAGTGCCTTAGAAGAGATTGATAGACTCAGACTTAAGAAGTGAAAGAAAAAACAATTGCTGATACAGTTCGAGAAAGACATTAAAAAAAATGATGAAGACTTTGGCCTACTAAACGTGGAATTATAAGAGGAAAAGAAAATCGAGGACATTCTAAAACAACAGTTATCAGAGAAGAATACAAAATGTGAAGCCTTGGAAGAAGAGGTAGTAAAAACCAAAAAAGAGATGGAGAAGTTTAAAGCATTGTATGTCCAAAATCTTCCAAGCATTAAAGCTTGGACATAACTAAACAACATTCTGAGCAAACAAAGATCCCCTTTGTTGAATACTAGTTTAGGTTATGCAAGTGGTTCAAATAGTAAACAACCAGAAAGCAAAGATCTAGTAAAGATGATCAAGTTCCAAGTCAATAGACAATTAGACCATGTGAGTACTTTGTCACCAAAAGATAATAAAGATAAGGTGATCCCTGATAAAAAACAAAGATATCAAAAGATGGAGCAACAAATGCCAAGAATAAGGCCATCCTTCAGGTACCGAAATTTCTTCCATGGTTACTGTTTTTTCTGCTCTAATTTTGGTCATAAGATTGCCAATTTTCAAATTAAGTTTATAGACATGCAACTGAGGAGGTCAAGAAATAAACAATCTTTGCTACATAGAACTAAACAACCAATGAGTAGACAATGTTGCACCAATCACTTTGACCGATTGAACGATGAGATCGAATGCTATAATTGTCATAACTTCAGCCACAAAAGTTGCAAACTTCCATCTGAATAATTACAAAGAAGATCCAAGGATAAAGATCTTATCTAGAAATGCCAGCACATGGAAAAATAAATATAGTGGAAAATGTGGTCTAGTACTTTCATCTCAAAAACAAAAGGACTCCCGGGATATAGATAGTGGATGTTCCAAGCACATGACTGGAGACAAGTATAAACTTTTGTCTATAAGTAAAATAAAAACATGAAATGTGACCTTTGGAAATGACGAACCAGGTAAAATCAAGGGTAAAGGGATGGTGAGATTAAGTAATGGAAAAGGAGATTCCCAGGATGTTCTTCTTGTAGATGGTCTAAAACATAATTTTCTCAGTGTAAGTCAAATGTGTGACAGAGGTTGTGAAGAGGTGCTCACATCCAAATATTGTAAGGTAAAAAATGTAAACTCAGGACAAGTGGTGGCTAAAGGCATAAGGAAAGCTAATAATGAATGTGTGCTGAAAGAAGATAGAGAAGAGTGTAATCTAAGAAAACATGATGAAAGCTGGTTATGGCATAGGAGATTTGGACATATAAATTGTGACCACTTAATCAAGCTCAAAAATCTTGAGGCAGTAAAATATCTTTCAAAATTATCAAAGCCACAAGACTCTGTGTGTAAACCCTGCCAAGAAGGAAAGCTAACCAGGACACGACTTAAATCCAAAGACGTTTACTTCAAAAGAGAAACCACTCCAATTAGTCCATATGGATTTATGTGGACCATCAAGACAGGAAGGCACATGGAAAGAAAACTACTTCATTCTGATCATTGATGATTACTCCAGACTCACTTGGGTTGCTTGTCTCAAAGGAAAGCCTGAAGCATTTGAGAAATTTAAAATATTTAAAGTTTTAATTGAGAATCAAACATGCAATAGGTTAAAGGCAGTAAGATAAGATAGATTAGGAGAATTTATGTCAAGTGATTTCAAGGAATTTTGTTATAAACATGGGATCAAGAGAGAATACACAATCCCAGGAACTCCACAACAAAATGGAGTAGTTGAGAGGCAAAACAAAACAATTTAGTAAATGGACAGGTCAATGATGAATGAAAATAACATTGGTCAAACTTACTGGGTAGAAGAAATACACACAACAATCCATATTCTTAACAAATCCCACCTCAGACCACATAGTGACAAGACACCTTATGAACTGTGGTATGGAAGACTTTCTTCAATCAAACACTTCAAAGTATTTGGGAGTAAGTGCTACATAAAGAATAATAATGAAAATCTTGGAAAGTATAATGACAGGGATGATGAAGGCATCTTCTTAGGATATGATACCAATATTAAAGGATATATATGCTTTAATAAAATATTGCATAAATTAGTTGATTGCATTGATTTAAAGGTTGATGAAGGAGTCCTAGTAAGAGAGGCGAGCAATATTGAGTCTACTACAGAGGACACAGCTAAAGCTGAAGACGAATAGGTCCAAGAATAAAAAAATGAAGACTCTGAGTCAGATGAAGATACAAATACTCAGGTAGACTCAAATCAGAAAACAACATCAAATCCTTCCTCCATAATTACTCAAAAGAATCATCCTGCAAGTCATATAATTAGTGAGAAAGACAAAGGTGTACAAACCAGGAGAAGGATAATCAAAGACAATGAGAAATCACATATAGCCTTCATATCCATGGTGGAACTCAAGAAATTTAATGAAGCCAGTAAAGATGTAAATTGGATAAAATCAATGAATGAGGAACTAGACCAGATTGAAAAGAATGACACTTGGGAACTCGTTCCTAGGCCAACAGATAAAAAAGTAATAGGATCAAAATGGGTCTACAAAAATAATATGAATGAGCAATTAAATATTGTAAGAAATAAGGCTAGATTGGTCTGCAAAGGATATGCTCAAATAGAAGGAATCGATTTTGATGAAACATTTGAGCACGCAGAAAGATTAGAAGCTATTATAATGTTTCTTGCCTATGCTTGTCATAAACAGTTTAAAGTCTATCAAATGGATGTCAAGTCATGTTTTGTATATGGAGATCTAAAAGAAGAAGTCTAGATGGAACAACCAGAGGGTTTCCAACTGTCAGATAAGCTTGACTTTGTATGCAAGCTGAAGAAAGCCTTATATGGGTTGAAACAAGCTCCTTGTGCCTAGTATTACAGACTAGATACATATCTTAAAAACAAAGGGTTCAAGAGAGGAACAATTGACATGAATATATATATCAAAACAGAGGGTAATGATTTTCTCATTAGGTTGGTATATGTACATGACATCATCTTCGGTAGTAATAATGCTTGATTGGTACAATGGTTTGCTTCTGCCATGCAGTCTGAATTTGAAATGTCTATGACAGGGGAACTATCATTTTTCCTTGGTCTATAAATTACTCAGAGGTCTGTAGGAATATTTCTTTATCAAGAAAAATATCCAAGAGAAATGTTGAAAAGTTTTCAAATGGAAGATTCTAAACCTATGAGTATAGCTATGGTCATTGGATGTAAGTTAAGAAAGGATGATGAATCACCTGATGTTTACCAAAGTTCATATAGATCTATGATAGGCATCCTATTGTACATCACAACATCTTGTCTAGACATAATGCATGTTGTTGGAATGGTAGGAAGGTATCAGTATGCACCTAAACATAATCATTTGTTAGCTGTCAAAAGAATATTCAGACACTTGAAAGGGACAATGACCTATGTCCTATGGTATCCTAGGAATTAGAATTTTCAACTATCAGTCTATTTAGATGCTGACTGGGTTAACTATGTGGATGGAAGGAAAAACATGAGTGGAGGTGCATTATTCTTAGGAGATTCCCTTGTAGCATGGTTGAGAAATAAGTAAGGTTCCATTTCCTTATCAACTACAAAAGATGAATTCATTGCAGTTGCCACTTGCTGTACGGAAGTATTGTCTGAGATTGAGAAATTCCTTTTGGTCAGGCCTATGGTAACAACTTGTGGTCATGTGAAAGGAATGGGCTTAGCTAGAAAAACAAGAATTCACTGTGTAGTTTTCTCAGAAAGGGAAAAGGAACCAAAGGCATGAGTGTGCAGAGGTTTTTTGGGTAACTTCCATAAACCATTGATTGTTTCTACAATATAATTTGAAGAGGATTTAGGGTGATTGCCAGAAAATTTGAAGAGACTCAAGGTAGCTATCAATGGAATGAAGAGACAATCGACATATTGAAAAGTGTCGAATATTGTTACTTCCAGTGATGCCAAAATAATCTCAGGATGAATGGCCATTGATGGTGAACATACTGAGCATAACTGTCAGAGAATAAAAAGAGTTTCCAGGATGATATGGTAGAGGACTCGACGTATGAACAACATGCAGAACATAGAAGAGAGGCAGTGATCTGTGTTAGCTTTTGCATGTGATAATAAGGTGGTTGTGTAGAGGAACAAAAGAGTATATAAGAGGTGCAACACATAGAATGAAAGGATGAAACATAGTATGAAATGAAGAAGAAAAGATGAGCAAAGAGACTGGTATGCGTGGAGGAGAACACGGATGTAGGTAGAGTAGAGCAGTGTAGAAGAATAATGATGAGACTAGTAAGCTATTGATAAATACCGTATCACTGTAATAGATTCCAGCAAGCAAAGATTTATATTTTAGGTGGTAGGGTGGTGCTAGGGAGGACTATTTTCCTTAGATTTTCAAGTGGGTGATTGAACACAGGGGGTTGTAGCTTCCATATGGTTGAAGCTAGAAAAACCAGGGTGGTAGGGTAGTGCAAGGGAGAACTATTGTTCTCTGTTATGCAGGTTGGTGCCTGTGTGACTGGAAGTTGGTGCTGGAACACTTAGAGAGTTGGTGCTTCCTTCTAGTGGGTGCTAGAGAAACTAGAGAGTTGGTGCTCTCAGCAAGTTGCATATTGTAAAACAAAGGTGGTAGCCTCACAATGAGTTGGTGCTCATAAGACTGATAATGTACAGAAAATAAAGACTACTTATCATATCAAGAAGAAAAGGTTTTCTCCCTTTATGGGTTTCCTTAGGAATATATGTCTTTGTGTGCTTCATGTTTGTGTTTGATGTTGAATACTCAATTTCTTACTTCCATGCATGATTGTGATCATCATTAAGTGTTCTGTAATGATTTTAAAATGGTTATAATTGTTTAAGCATAGTAACAATTGATTCACCCCCCCTCTCAATTGGCTAACATTATCAAGCTATGGTGTCCAGGTATTGTTGAAGATCAATTAAGGTTTTGTCTTATATTTTCATAGCACATGGTGTTGCAAACTGTGGTTTCTTCCACCTGTCGGCCCCTTTACCTTTGCTACCAAAAAATTCTTAGGCATCTACATATTGTCAGTTTCCTCCACCGAAATTGAGTCATCTGTTATCAGATTTTTTGTGCCTAGTTATCCCTTGTCTCTTTCTATCCATACTACACTATAGAAACCACTACAAAACTACGCTACGGATTCCCTGTTCCAGCACTGCAAATTCTGTGTCAACGTAGTGTCATCATTTATGCTCACATATCCAAAGTTGTCTCTTTTCCTTCACAATTCCATCCTATAGTTTTATCTCAAATTCTATTTGCAGTGAAAGTTTAGGAGCCTTTTTCTTAAAATAATGATGAGCCTATATGGTGTCTTGATGTCAATGTAAAAATTGAATAGTGTAACCTCCTTGCATATCATTTCTCATAGGATCTTCTTTCCCTTTTTTAAGACATCAAATAATTCGCTTATTAGTTCAGAAGTAAATTGGAGGAAAGCCCTGAAAGACCAAATAAGGACCACCTTTCAAAACTTAAAGAATTTTTTCTTTGTTTGGTTTCCTATACCTATCACAAAATTACAATGTTGACCTCCTGCTTCTATCAATGGATACACCTCAACAAAAGAAATATCAAAAGGGTGGGAGTGTAGTCAGGACTGAGCCTTCTGACATGAACCTATTTGATGCTAAGCCTCTGATCAGGGAGGTCCTCCAAAGGGATGGTTGCTTATATTTATATCAAAACATGCAGAGGGGACACCCTGAAGTAGCCAATGATTTTTCTTTAAACTTTGATGGCACTAAGAACAAGGTAGGAACCCTTGAGTTGGAGGTATCTGAGGCCACCATTGCAGTAGCCATTGAGATACCAAAAAATGGTTAAAGGTAGTTCAAATATATGACTCTCAATGTATTCTTTTCTAAGGATTTCCTCAAGCTAGATCATTAGAAAGATAATTTGTTCAAGGGAGTGCCTAGGAGCCACTTGGTTGAGGGTTTTGACAAAATGTTGAAAGTTATCCAGAGGTATTTTACATGTGAGGGTAGATTCAACATGATATACTAGTACCACATTAGGATTTTTCTACACTTCACATGAAAGGATTTGATGAATATCCCTTTCTATCTATTTAGAAGAATGGAAAAAATGGTTGATAGGGTCCAAGCCAAGTCCAAGGCTATGGACACTAGTGTTTTCCACTCAGGGTTGATTAGGATGTTTGTAATGGAAGAGTTAAAGAAAAGAAACCTCACTTGGGAAAAATTCATTATCTCTGCTAATATACATCTAGATGTAGCCTCCAACCCTCAATCCAGGGTGTAGAGCCCTTTGCCAACTAGTAGTGTTTCCCAAGAAGAAACAAGAAAAAAGAGAAAGAGCAACCCTATTGCCCAAGACAAGGAAGTTCCTAAGGAAATTGAAGAAGAAGAGAGGGAATTCCATCACTCCCCACAAAATGAACTTTCACCTCAGCCGACACCTGAACTAGAGGAAGTTCCCTCATCAGCCAAAACTACAGCGAAAAAGGGGAGAAAATTGCATTTTCCTTCATCTACTGCAGTAGTTGAGACAAGATTTAGGAGGCCTTTCACCAGATCATCATCCCATAAGAAAGATGCTGAAACATAATTCATAACTAAAGATTATGTCCCAAAGAAAGATATGGGTAAAAGTGACATTGTTGGGAAGCCTATTGAGGTCATGACCAAAGATTATGTTCAGAAGAAAGAAAAAGGTAAGGGTGAAACTACTGAGAATCATGTTGAAGTCATAAACATCACCACTCCCCTTGATAATACTACCTTCAATATATTGATCATACAACTCAAGGATGCAAGGAAGGAAGTTGCTCATTTGAAGGGAAAAATATTGACGTAAAGGAGGAAGATGAGTGAACTCATGGACATGTATAATGAAACCCTTAATATGGCTAGGTTTACAATAATATGATTCTTTCCTTTCCATAGGAAAATTAAGAAGTTGTATAGGAAAAACATAATCATACAGTTCCAAAACAGAAAACTTAAATAAGAATTGCATCCCTTTAAGGATGATATATCCCAGAGGAATCTAAATGTTCTAGCCCAAGATGCAATAGGGAGAAGCCCCCCCGCAACAGAAATAAATGTTGCTGCAATAGAGGGAAGTTCTCCTGTAATAAGGAGAAGTTCCATATTGAGAAAATGAAATGGAAAGGATGACAGACCCATTTGTGATGATGATCAAATTTTACAACTTGAAGTTTTGAGGGAAGTGTTATAATTTCACCTATTGAAGGCATATACAGGCTCATTATCCTCCTGCTAAGACTTTTTAGGTTTTTTGAGGTTCATTTCTTGAAACAAAAAAACACAAAGCATTTCCTAGTGCCTGGCACTACATAATCATCCACACAGGCTGTTGTACAGATTCACTACCGAAAGCACTGTGGAATCGCCTAGCGTGACATAAAGTGATAGTTCAATATGAAAAGTTGCTGCATAAATGTTTTTACAAGTGGGTTCTATGAAATATTCTACCGAATGCACTATAGAATCACCTACAAAATAGTTTTATAGGGGCAGGCACTACATAATATGCTACCTGTTGTGCTACGAAAAGGTGCTACGAATTGACTATTACATTCAACAGTTTTGAATTCACTGCCTCTTCTTAGCTTTGATGATTTGGAGGGAACCAATGATCAACAGGTGGAAGATGGATCTCAGTGCAAAGTCTTGGAGGACACATCACAATGGAGGATGTGTGCCCAAGAAACAACAAATCATGTCATTTATATCTTGTTAGAGTTGTTTCCAACATGCTCCATGTTTCTAGCAGTCTGTTAGATCCACTTGTACAAATGTTAGATTAATAGCTTTTTGTGGAGAATCCTAGGATAGAAAGGCCAACTCGCATATCAAGCTATTATTTATTGTTTTGGTTATAAATACATGATAATAATGCCATGTTGGGTTCAAATAGTTGAGCAGAGCTCTCTATTTTGTAATATTTTGACTAGATAGAGCTATACTCTGGTTTATGTATGAGATCTGAGATATTTTGATTAATAGATGTGTTATTGGATAAATTTGTAAGTGCGGACACAAACTGATCTCCCTAGATCCACCTGGATCTAGAACAAATCAAGATAGAATAGGATGCTTTCCTTAAGTTTTAAATATTGAATTTACTAAGAGGCAAAAATCATGGACATACCTTATGATCGCTTCCTATAGTCTTTATTGCTCCCGCTTCGCTCCAGTGCTCTTGTGCAGTCAAGATCAAAACAACAAAAACCAAGCAAAGTGATAGCGATAGTATAAACTCAATATAAACCTATGTATGTGATCAAGGAATCATACAATAAAACCCAACAAGCTTTATAGGAAAGAATCATATTACTGTATCATATTAAATGTGAAAGAGAGATTACAACCATGGCCTTGATGTCGTAAGGTCCCTTCCAACCGTCCTTCGTTCCCCACACACTTCTTGCTCCAAGGATTCTGAGACCATAGATATGATAGCTACTCACAATCTATCTTGACAAAGAAAATCTCAAATCCACTCTAACGAAGCCAAAGCTAACAAGCTCAATAACCAACAAAAGCTCACCCAAGCTCAAGCTAACAAAAAGCTAACTTTCTCCATGAGAACTCCTCTCCTTTTATAAGCTAAAGAAGATAAGGTGAGGAGGTTAGGATGATCCCACTAAATCATGAAAGCGAGTAAGATCCAAACCATTCGGATTCCACCTCACCATATAATCTTCTCCTTCTAGAAGATTCGAGAAAACGCTCATTTTTCCCACGTGCTGGAATTCTCGCACCCTAACTATAGAGCAACCTGTGAACACATCGCACCCTGGCTATAGTGCAACCTGTGAGAATGGGTCATTATCGCATCCTGCCTAT
>JZKD02S0441997.1:150146-168196 GCA_000966675.3 Picea glauca | reverse complement strand
TGAAGAACCCTGCTTATCATTCAAAGACAAAGCACATTGATGTTCAATATCACTTTGTGAGAGACATGATTGAAGAAAATAAAGTATCAATGATGAAGGTGGACACTTTGAATAACGTTGCAGATTCATTAACAAAATTTGTGAGCACTGAGAAGTTCTCTTGGTGTAGAGAATCCATGGGCATTATTGCCTTGGATTGTTGACTATGTAACCCTGTAACCCCCTGTGTGCAAAGAAAACAACAAGTGGGAGAATGTTGGGTATGTGTTATATTCTTTGCACGAGTAGTAGTGTCTGAGCGTCTATGCTGGGCATGCAGGGGGGCGGAGCCCCCCACGTGGGGGTTCTGGGGCAGTGCCCCCAAATTTTTTTTTTTGGGCCGACATATTTTCGCCGGGCCGACATATTTCCAGGACGACATATTTATGGGACAACATATTACTGGGACGACATATTTCCTGGACCACATGATATTAGGTGGTTTTTTTCGGCACATGGTTTTTTGCCGATGGTTTTCTATTTCCGATTAAGGAATTAGGGTTTTGGACTAATCCAGGTCAATGGGTTAGGGTTTTGGATGCCACTGGCTCCTATATGTATATTGTATTGTAAACAATGTAACACAATGTATGAATATAATATATGCTAGTTTCCCGGTTTGGGTTTCCAGGTGAAAAATCTCTGTGTAATGTTTGTATTTGCCATTGTATCTTTTCTGTTCTTTTATGAATATCAGTTTGCAGTAGATATTGTACAAGGTTAGAATTTACAAATTTAACATCTCTTCTAATAATAATTTCATTACAATGTGGTTGAAGAAGTCTATAACCTTTGACATATTCAGAATAACCAAGAAACATACACTTCTCACTTTTAGGTTGCAATGCTTTCCTTTTCTCATCAGGAATGTGAGCCCATGCTATACTTCCAAATACACATAAGTGACTTACATATGGTTTAATTTTAGTCCAATATTCTTCCGGTGTTATATTTTTAAGATCCTTTGTGGGAGTGTGATTTACTATGTAATTTTCACAGTTGATGGCTTCTGCCCAATAATTTAGATTTAATCCCTTAGATTGGATAATACAATTAGCCATTTATTTTAATGTGCAGATATTTCTCTCAACAATGTCGTTTTGTTGTGGTGTATATGGAACAATGTTCTACATTTGGATGCCTTGTGTAGTGCAATAACTTGTAAAATTATTTTTCACATATTCACCTCTATTATATGTTCTTAACCTTTGAATTTGATGTCCAGATTGCTTTTCTACCAGGGCCTTGTAAGCTAGAAACTTGTGAAAAACTTCACTCTTAAGTTTTAATAAGTAAACCCAAGAACATATGGAAAAGTCATCAATGAAAGTAAAGAAATAATTTCACCCAGAAACCAAAAAAAAGAAGGAGAATAAAGTCACTATGAACAAGCTGCAAAGGGCCCGAGGCATGCCAAGAGGCACATTTGTCAAAACTATCTTGATCATTTTTTCCGAGAACACAACCGACAAAAACACCATCTCTTCATGAAACAAGAGGAAGACCAATCACCATCTGTTGATTACATAGTTGATGAAATGAGCGATAGTTTAGATAACCAAACCGCTCATGCAAAATTTTAATCAAGTCATCACAGAAACAAAAATTGATGAAAAAGATGATGAACCAAAGTTGTCAAACTTGTACAACCTAGTAATATCATCAACAATTTCAGTTGCAAGAACATGCTTAAGATCTTTTATATCCTTGATTACAACTTGGTAAGGTGAAAAATCTACGATTTTACCTTCACCTGAATGAGTGATTTCATATAATGATAGAAGGTTACAAGAAAGACTTGGAACACATAACACATCATTGAAATGACCATTATCTACTTGAACTGTTCGAGATCCTACAACACTAAGAGATCTATCATCACCAACAAATATTTTCTTGGCGTTACATTCATTTAGAGAAGAAAATATGTCTTTATCCTTAGCCATATGATAATATTCTCTAGAATCAATAATCCATTCATCAGAAGAATGCATTGAAGGAGAACTCAGAACCAGAAAGTGCATTTCCATGAGAATAAGAAGAAGTAAAATCAACATTGATGTTGTGCTTCTTCATCACTGCTTATAAAGAGAACATATTCTTGAAACATTTGGACTCATCATGACCATCTTTATCACAAAAGTTGCAATGTCTGTCAGTCTTCTTAATTTTAGATTTTTATCCTTTGTCACCATTAGGAGTTGAAGCTGTTTGAGTGGGTTTGGGACCCTTATGTTGCTTTTTGTTGTGGCGAGGATGTTGCTTCTTGGGATTCTTGGGTTTATCTTTCTGCTGGGTGACTAAGGCTTTGTTGGAGGTACGTGTAGTTTTGATCACTCCAAGTTGTACAAGCTTATCTTTCTCTCTAATCAAAGCATCACAAAAGGACTCAAGAGTGGGTTTTTTATAAGATTTCCCTAGAGCCTCTCTCATGGCATAAAAGGTAGATACAAACACAGAATATGCACTACCTAGCTTAGAAAGAATAATATAGATGCAGTTCTAATCCTTAAGCTTTATCTCACATTCTTCACATAAAATTCCAAGTGTTTTAAACTTAGATAGATAGTCTTCAATGTAAGAAAAATCATTTGGACTTAAAGTTAGTATTTTATTTTATGACGGATGTGCTTGAATAATATTGTGTTTACCAAACACAGATTCAATCTTTTACCAAGATTCATCGGGGTCATCAATTTCTTAAAGGTGGAATCTTAAATCAGGAGAGATGGACATTCCGATCAGTCCACATGCTTTTTCACTCCTATTAGCCCATTTGAATTTATTATCAGCATCAGTGGATTATTTTTCCTTTCCCAAGGTAATCTGGTACAAGCCCTTACTTCTTAATAAATCCTCCATATGGGATTTCCATTGGAAGTAGTTGGTGTTGGTAAGAAAAAAATTACTGGAAGAAGCCATATTAAATATGTATATAATATGGATTTAAAAACTTAAACTAATAATCTAGATGGAAAGATCTCAAAATAATTAGGCAGTTTTAAGAAAAATGACACTGAAAACAAACTTCATATGTGAAAGTTATGCCCTTTTAAAAAAAGACATAAACAATAACCAAAGAACCACCCGGTGGTGATACCCCTCCAAAAAACCTCACTTTTACAAATAAGTTGCTTTATGAAGTGACCCAATTTTATAAAATAAGTGGGGATCACTTTTACAATGAAGTTACTTTATAAAAGAAAGTTGCATGCAAAATAATTAACTCTAAAATAAAATATTAAAGCTACTTATAGTGATTCACTTTTATACTTGAAATGAAATACACTTTACAATGGAGCATGAAATTTTTCAAAAAAAGTAACAAAAAGAGAGACTTGAACTCAAGACTGTTACACATTGTTTTGGTTACACATTATTTTGGTCATCTTAGTGATCCATTGACAACATGTGTACATGTTCCCAAAAAAGCATGTCTTCATGAGGAAAGTGACTAAATTTCTCTTCTCAAAATCCCTGTTAAGGAAGGTCGTCGCAGGCTGCATCATAAGCAGGGTGTGAAGATTCTTGGTTGTCACATTCTTCCCTAAAACTGGTTTGCGACGTCTCCGCAGGTTGCTCTATAGCTAGGGTGCGATGATTTCAAAAGGCTAAGAAAAAGTCGAGCTTCATGAAAGTTCTAGAATGGGATCTTCTAGAAGATGAGGTGGAATTCATATGGTTGGGATCCTACTCACTTCTTTGATTTGGTGGGATCATCCTAATCTCTTTAACCATATGTCTTTCCCCTATATAAGGAGGGATTTGTCATGGAAAAGGTTAAGAAAGAAAGTAAGATTATTGAGGGTTAAATTGGCTAAGATTGTATGGAGAATTCTGCATTGAATCATTCGTGAGAGCTTCATTTTAGTTCATCAAGTCATTGTAGATCTTCTTCATTCAAGATTGGAGCAAGTGTGTGTGTTGGAGAAAAGGGTCATCGGAAGGGGACCTTGCAACATCAAGGATTTGGTTGTAATATCCACTTTCATTATTATATAACACAATGATATGTTCTCATAAAACGCATCTTGTTTTATTGTATGATTCCTTGATCACATACATAGGTTCTCATTGAGTATATTATTGCTTTCACTTTGGTTGGATTGTGTTCCCTTGTAGATCCAATATCACAGGAGCACTAGAGTGAAGCTAGGATGACAATGTAAAGATGAAGCGATATTTAAATGGTATGTTTCCCATATCTTGCTACATAGTAAAATCAATGATTAGAGCTTAGGGAAAGCATCATGTTCTATTCTGTTTTGTTCTAGATCTAGGTGGATCTAGGGAGATCTGTTTATGTTTGCATTTACCGATAAGTCCCATAAAAAAATTGGCAACCATACTGGGGATGCGACCTCCTTTTGATTTTTTTCTTCCCATTTTCCTTTAGCCCACCTTCCTCTAATAATTTTCATTCTCTGAGTATGTGGGTGATCCATGCAGACTCCTTGGGCTTAGAAGTGCCTTTATATTTTTTTATCTTTCTTCCAAAATTTTCAAATTTACAGAGATCTTTGCACTGCACCTTATTGATAGCCTGCGATGACCCTGAGACATCGCCCTCTTCTTAGCCAATCCAGTGAGATGACGTTGCACTCTGCATCGCCAGTGGCCTGTGACAACCATTACTCATCGCACTGTGTCCCATGCCTAGCCTGCAATGACTCTTGTAGGTTTTGATGGAGTGAGTCATTCTGTATTTTACCACCTAGATTTTTCTTAGAAGCTTGGGGTGAAATTCCTATGCCCATGTTTGATTGATTCCCACGTTTAAAGTTTGCCTGTGATTGGTTTTTAGTGATTGAAAGTCTTTCTTTGCATTTGGCAAGTTTTTTTCTTTTGCTCATTGTCACAAGGATATAATCTCAAATCTTCATCCGGGTGCTTGTTTGACAAAACATCTTTGGTTTGTTTTGAGTTTTGGATTCATTTTTCTTGTCAGTTTGGTTGTTGATTAAGAAACATTTTTGCTTACTTATGTCAAGAGTTTTTCTTGTCTTTTTCGTTTTTGTCTACAATACGAATTTGAATTGGGAATTGTGTTGAGAATGTCTTGATTTTCCTAGATTACATTTTCCTTCCGTTATCACATCTCTGATTTTTTCTTGGAAAGGAAGAATTGAATTCATTTATTCTTTTAGTAATCTCTTATAAGAAATTTTTTACATTCAAAATATTTATAAAGAGAAGAAATTGGAAAATTTGTAGTTCATGATTGTTTGGAATTGTGTTCATTTGGAATTAAGAAATTGCAATTGGTAGCTTGTTGTAGTTCAAAAGAAATACCTTCTCCCTACTGTAACTAGAGTTCATTGAATTGAAAATTGCACATTCATATCTTTTTGCATGTTATTGGGTCTAGGTCACAACATCAACAGTTTCATGTCCATCTCCTTATGGAGTAAGTAATAACCTCTAAAACACAACATAAATTTAAAATTTATTAGTAACTTTTATTTTCTAGGGCTCTTTTTAACCAACGTTAGCTAGGATAGCACTTTGGAATAGGTTGTAAGGCACACTCTCCAAAGTATCAAAACACACAATAGTATCTTGTGGTAGGCATAATTTCAATCCAATTGCTACATTTTGTCTTGGGAAGCCCTTCTCACACAAGGGCCAAACCTGAGGTTGCATTAAGGCTGGAAGAGTTACCCACCCTACTTTGTTGGTCTTGGTGTAGAGATTGTGCATATTATGGGGGTTGCTTGAAGGTATAACCAATATTATGAGTGGAAGACTTTCAAGTTGATTTTGGGATAGATACCCTACCTTTGCACGTCGATCAAACTGTCGACTGTTTCCCCAGGAATAACCAATGTAGTTGGTAACCTTAGTAGCCTATCTATTTAGGGTCTTTATAGGAGGTGACTGTGAAGGGGAAAATCTTCACAGTACCTGTAATCGACGTTGGCCAAAATCACTCGAGCTCCTTGGAGGGTATACCCATGATTATGTGTGGGAACTTGCACCAGGGAATAAGTCCATTAAGCAGGTCGTCAATGTAACTTTTCCACCCACTTATCCCAGTGGCTTCTTGTCTTGATTTTGCAACGTTGGATTTCATCACCAACTAGTGACTTAAAAATAAGAAGGTTTGTTTGCTTGGTTTGATTCCTATATTTTATTAGTGAGTGTTGTTTGTTTCCTCTAGTCGGCCATAGATTTTCTTCGTTCTCTGCTCGGATCAAGATCCGAAAGGTTACCAAACCTTGCCTCCTAACTCACCAGAAGGCTATCTAGAGGGAGTAGTCAACAACAAGGTAGCTTATGAAATTGGGAGCACACACTCTTTAGAAGGATTTTGGATTGTTTTAGATTATTTAGAGGCGTTCAGACTTCCCCCTCTCAAACCAGACATGTGTATACTTTGCATGAATTCATCTAGAGAAATTGTTGTAGTTGATAATAATGAAGTACCTACCGGACCTAACACAACATATGGAGTAGAGGATCCACTTTTTCACAGTGAATCATTTAGGACCCCGACTCACACTACCGTAACTTCCATTCCTAGTTCTATCCCTTTGAAAGTGTGTGACCTTTACGGTAACCTAGGAGCAAGTCTTGATAAACCTATGGCACCACAAGTGCCTGGGATGTCTATTACCTATACGGTACCCTTAGACCATTTTACTGGTGCTACTAGTAGTGTCACCACCATTTCAGACCAATTGTTGATTGGTTCTCACTCGATTCCTACTCTTTAGATGACTCATTCTACTATGGTTCCAAAAGATACCACGATTCCTACCAGAAATGTGGTTATCTACCAAGATCCAATTAGGATACCACTCCCACCGATACCAAATACATCACTTCCCCCATGGGTATAGAGATTTGAATACTTCCATTTCTATCCATACCCAGGTTCCATCCGAAGGCTCTGGAATTTTCATTCCTCTTGGGTATAACGTTGTTGTTGGTTTTGTTCCTACACCCACCCAGGTTCTCTTTGGAGGGTATTATGTTCCTCCTCCACCTTTTCTTAGAGGATTTAGCCCTAGTGGCTCCAATCCTCTTGAATGCACCAATATTTCTATCACTTTTGGTTTCCAGATTCTTGTTGGAGGTCAACCTCAGATTGGGGCACAACCTCAACTTGGCGGGAAACCCCAATTTGGGGGGAAACCTCAGATTGGGGCACAACTTCAAATTGGGGGGAAACCCCAATTTGGTGAAAAACCTCAGATTGGGGCACAACCTCAACTTGGGGGGCCACCTCATGTTGGAGTCCATAACCCTCTGTATGGACAGAACGCACCTGTGGTACCATATCTACCTTGGAATATTCCTTTCCAAGAAAATACACAACCATCTGGGGGAAAACATCCTCAAGTTAAATATTTTGTACCCCCTAACCTAGGTCAACCATATCTAGGTTATTTGAATCCCACTTAGGGTCCAAATGTTCAACCTAGTTTTCCTTTTCAAGGTAACCCTCCTAATCAATCCAACCCTATGGGCTATGTGCCTCAGAATCCTCCACAACTAAATCTGTTAGGACTGTCCCCTTATTTGCATACTTCTTATGGTCCTACTGGTATACCTACAGGGCTTCCCCCTCAAAATTACTAGTTTCCACAAGTGAACCGACAGTTACCTTTCCTGGCCACTTTGGATTTACCTGATCTGTCTAGGATTTTGAATGATCCTATATTACATTCTCCTTACTGGCCCGTCATACCGACCAAGTTACCATATGACATTCCTAAATTTGATGGTCAAGCAAGAGAATATCCTAATAATCATGTTATGACTTTTCATCTATGGTGTTCATTCAACTCCTTGATGGATGACTCCATCAGATTATGACTTTTCCAATGAACTCTCATGGGTTCGACATCAACATGGTACATCGAGTTACCATGAGGTTTATTCAATGATTTTAACACCCTAGCCATGGAATTTTTGAAACATTATCAGTTACCAATTCGATATGAGACAAGAAACAAAATTTTAAGTTCTTTCAAGCATTCCTCATCCACTCATATTTATGATCACATCCATGAGTGGAGCAGGAGAAGACATCTAATCAAAGTTCCCCTTCCTGATCAACTATTAGCTGAGTGGTTTACCAAATCAATCATTGGACCTATCGTTCATGATTTCGCCATGGATGGTGTTTTCACTAAAGAGTAGGTGATTAGTCGTGCTCAATATCTTGATCTTGTTTATTCACAAACAAGAACACTTTATGATTTGATCCCTGAAGCTCCTCATCCTTCAACAAACCCTACCCCAAAACCTCCCACAACTTCTCATGCTACTGATGGTGTGATTGACACCGTCCACGTTGAGACCCATTCAACCCAAGCCAATCACACCAATCCAAAATATAATAATTCTAATGCACAAAATACTCCTACTCCTACTCCTTCCACCGGTAATAGTGCCGAAGTTAATTCTATTCAATCCACACCTACCAGAAAGAATAAAAATAAAAATAAAGGGAAGGGTAAGAACAAGTAGGACAAGAATAATAATCCACAATCTGATAAAGAAAAAAGTAGGACTATTGATGAGAAAGACAAACATAAGCCTCGTTACCCCTGCTTGATTTTTGGTGACAATCATTACATGAAATATTGTCCAAGATGCACCGAGGTTACTAAGTTCCTCCAAGGGAGCGTAAAACCTCCTACACTTGTCATTTTGTCACAAACTTTCCATTCTCAACAACAAGACAAACTGGTCATTCATGACCAAGATACCCCTTCTACCTCTTATTATGTCCTTATGTGTACTAGTGATTCTAAAAAGAACGAAGTTGCAGTCACAACTCAAGCCAAAGATTACTCTCTGTTAAAAGAGAAATTTTATGATATACCACCTTTGTTGGTTCAACCTTCTCCTTCAACTTCACCTCCAAATGGTCCTCTTCATCTCGAACAACCGGGTCTCGATATATTCCTTCTCCCTCCTCCCAAGGGCGTTGTTCAAAATTCCGCGTTCAATCCTCATGCATGTGCTGCACAAAACTATAGTATTGTAGAATACCTTGCGCAAACACCCTCTGCTATGTCATCTCTTGAAGTCCTTCAAAGTTGTATTGCTCAACGCAAGACACTGTTAAAGGCCATCAGTGGAATTGATCCCACAGAAACTAATTTAATAATCTTTGACTTGGAAGATCACATTCTAAGGCTTCCTCCTCCGTTATCATTTCAGATCCAAGTTGTTGTTGAAAACAAGAATATATGTAGAATTGTTATTGATGAAGGAGCCTCGACTTGCATTATGTCTATTACTTGTTGTAAAGCCATTAGCTCTCCTACCCTCATAGAATCACACAATACACTTATGGATTTCAATGGTATAGTATTTAAACCCTACGGTGTTCTTCCCTCGTTGTCTATTACGTTGAAAGGTAAATCGGTCAATGTCGAAGTTGAGGTCTTCGATGCACCTCTTGATTGTAACCTTTTACTTGGTCGTAGATGAATTGATTCCATGCGTGCAGTTGTGTCTACTCTTTTTCGTGTGGTACATTTCCCACACCAAGGAAAGATTGTTACTGTTGAAAAAATGGCCTTCTTTATTTCTAATTCCCGTACTAGCAACATTCATTTCATCTTGAAGAAACCCCCTGGTTACGAGAATGTCAGAGTGGGTCTTTTGAAAGATTCAACTTTGATGGGTACGTTTCCAATCCCACCACCTGATATTCTCCCTCCTTTTGTTGCCTCTATTAAAATGATATCCACCACCATTCGTGAAACCCCTGTGTCATATGACCCATGGGTAGTACCTAGCCCTGGTGATTACTCTCATTACGGTGACAATATGCCTTTAAGTCCGGTCAAATCCACTTACCAACGTATTCAATAGACAACACCCTTCTCTCCTTCTCTCTGTGATTCATCTCCTGATCTATTTCATGTGATCTTTCCTACTGATGAGATGATCATGTCAGTCATGTATATGGAAGACACTCCCTGCGACGATGGGCATCATCCCTCCATTCTCTTTCTAGAACATGACACCATAGAGAGTTACCAACGGATTTTGACTCCTTCGACCATTGTGGTTATTTATTCAGTTCCTAAGTCATCACATGATGTTTTGTACGAAGGGAACTTGAGAAAAATTTCACCTATCGTCCCTCTCGAAATATCAATTAAACCCGGAGTCATGGAGAATGTTCATATTGGAGCCTCCTATTTTACTGACGAGGTCCATGAGTATAAATCCATTTTCCAAGAATTCTATGATGTTTTGTCCTAGAATTACGAAGAGATGTCGGGTATCGATCCTGGTATCCTTGTACATGAGATTAAGACATACCCATACACTAAACCCATTCGACAAAGAATTGTCCCAGTGCACCCACGCAAAGCTACTGCTATCAAGATGGAAGTTGAAAAACTTCTTAAAGCTGGATTTATCTATCCCGTGGATTTGACTGATTGGGTATCCAATCTAGTTCCAGCGAATAAAAAACAAGTTACCATCCACATTTGTGTAGATTATAGGGACATAAATAAAGCTTGTTCTAGGAACAATTACCCAACCCCTTTCGTCGACCAGATCATTGATGACTATGACAACAAAGAAATCTTATCTTTAATGGATGGTTTATTCGGCTATAATCAAATCAATATTTTACTCACGGACCAACACAAGACTGCTTTTATTTTCCCTTGGGGGACCTTTTCCTACCGAAAATTACCTTTTGGTATCAAGAATGTTGGCGCGACTTTTCAACGTGCTATGTCTATGCTTTCCATGATATTAAGCACATCCTGTAACCTTATCTTGATGATATATCGATGCATTCCATGCATCTCTAAGATCACTTGATGCATTTGATGGCCGTTTTCATACGTTGTCGTTATTATCGTATTTGCTTAAACCCACACAAATTCATTTTTTGTGTGGATTCCAACCGACTTCTTGGTTTTATTATGTTGATACACGAGATTCGAGTAGACCCCTTGAAGGTTGAGACTATCCTTAATATACCTCCTCCTTCCACTTTATGCCATCTCCATAGTTTGCAAGGGAAGGCCAAATTTTTATGTTGTTTCATCCCCAATTACATTGAACTGACTTCACTTAGCTACTTAAGAAAGGTTATGAGTTTGTATGGGACAATACTTTGAACAAAGCCTTTGAAGCTTTGAAACTTTCCTTAACCTGTACACCATTACTGTTTCCCCATGACTACAGTCATGATTAATTTGTCTACTTAGCTGCTTCAGACTCTACCATCCCCATGGTTTTAGTCCAAGAGGATGATTCACATGATGAACATGTAATATACTATTTGAGTCGAAATCTTATGACCACCAAGACCAAATACGTGCATGTGGAGAAACTGGCCTTGGCAGTTGTTCAAGTTGTCAAATGTTTTTGTCATTATATCATATTACACAAGACCACTATTATTTCCAATTGCAACCCTTTGCAACATATCCTCACCCGAAAACTACTAGGGGGAAAGTACTCCAAATGGATAGTTATTCTCCAGAAGTTTAACTTAGAGTTTGAACGTGCTAAGTCCAAGAAATATTTGGTTTTATCCGAACTGATATGTGACCTTCTTGCCACTCTGAAAAAAAATGTGGAAAAGGATTATGTTGGCGACATAAGTCACTCCTAGATTGCTAGCAGGAGCAGAGCCTGACGCCCATCAGTTTTATGTCACAGTGGTTTTTTATGGGTGATCAAATGGACAAAGATTCGGGGAAATGTCACTCTAACTCAAAGACTGGGTATGGCATGTATGAAACAAAAGAGGTCTTGATCTAACTTCAATCAGTGGGTTGATTAAAATGTGAATAGCTGGAAGATTTGATAAGAAAAGTGAACAAACTACTTCGGGCGACAGGATTTCGGTAATTTGTAGAAGAAAAACTCTGAAAGAGAGATCCTCAGGTTCAGGGCTTCAAGATACTGAAGAAGGGACTTGACTAGATTCTCCAATTCCAATCCATTCAGCGTTAGGAAATTCACAAGGGCTGATTAGAGGCAATGCGACTGTCACAGTGATCAAATTCTACATCATCCTATAACAGTTGCAAATCGACTATATTCTCCAATTCCGAGCAGCTCTAACACATTTTGAACAAATACATGAAAGAAACTGACATTCATAAGGCAAGAAGTATCAAGAGTTCATACATAACCATATATAATAGTGCTTCATTAGAACTTCACAACCGGGAGCTCTGCTCAACCATCGATCCTTACAAAATACAAAGACTGAGTCTATATACTCAGAGAAGAACGCCTAGCAGAGGCGTGCCCAGTTGCCCAAGGCTTGGTGTCCCTTCAGTCAAACTCATACTGATATTCTTTTCCGGACACCACCTTAACTGCGCATAGCTCCCGCAGGGGGAGTAGTTGAATCAGTAAATGTAGAATTAGCATGTGCAGACGTCCTCCAGCTAGTCGAGGACTAGGCATGGATTTTCTGAAAGAATGGGTACACAGGACCCTCTCAAGTGGACCAATTACCAGGATATCCATACTTCACACTTAATGAATGAAGAGAGGTCTCAACTACCCCTTCCTGATTTCATTTACTCCAAGCAAAGACCAGAATCGAGGTCGGGTCTGATGGCAACTGGAGGTCATGACGGGCCTCCCTGTGACTGAAACCCGACACCTTTGGCCTCTTTCGCGCAACTCTTTTTCTTTCCCCAGTAACCATGGGCTGTGACCCTGTGTAAATTTTTTCCCAAATTTCCGATTCTCTGATGCACCTTATGCGCTAGCCCATCCGAGCTATACAATGGTCCATGTGACCTGCCACCATATGACCGCAGCCATATATCTCTCCATCGGGGTTTTGGGGTTTGCGACGTCAATGTGCATGCATCCTACAGACTCGCGATTCTCTGATCCCCGATGGCTCATGGCCGTTAACCTATCAACAGTCAATGCACCTTATGCGCTAGCCCATTCGAGCTATACAATGGTCCATGTGACCTGCCACCATATGACTGCAGCCATATAGCTTTCCATCGGGGTTTCGATGTTTGCGACGTCAATGTGCATGCATCCTCCAGACTCATGATTCTCCGATCCCTGATGGCTCATGGCCGTTGACCTGTCAATGGTCCATTCCCCATCGCGAAAACCTGCCACCTGTATTCCACTTGCTCTTGCAGTCCCACAAGCTAACCGGCGGTTGCCGAGATATCGCTTCTCGCGATCTCGCAACTCTGGATGAAAATATTTGTGGCTCCAACTCACGAACCTCCAAGTTCATGATATGCCGATGCCAGTTGGAATTGTATCCCTACAAGTATTGACCTTCCGACACCTGTCCCCCACTACGGTCCTTAACTCCGTCGGGAAATCGCGTATCGGGATATCACAATTCCCGTTTTCATGTGCACGGGACTTTCAGGTCCCTTATCCCCGACTCTGCGGGATCTCTATCCATGCGTCCCTACTAACGGACGGTTATGATCCAGTCGAGAAATCGTGGATTGTGATTCCTACATGCAATATTTTCTTGTCTTCGAAAACTCCAATTCTTCGATGAACTGAACCCCGACTTTCCTCCTGATGCCTATGCATGTCCTGCCAAGATCAACGGCTAGGATCTTCGTCGGTATTTCAAGACTCGAAAGGTCTCAGTTCTCTTACCCTTTGAAACCCCGATGACTTCCCCAGGACTCCTCCTCTGCACACTAGGGCTTAACCCCAACGCAACTTCTCGAGATCTAACGGCTGACGGGATTTCGTTGATCTCCTCTGTAAGATTCTGACTGTCGATTTGCTTTGAGGATGGTTCTCAATTGCTGAAGACAAAACTTTGCCCGCTCACTTTCTTGACTCGCTGCTACAAAATGGGATTATCTCATGATATGCTCAGGTGCTTCCCATGCAAACTGTAGACCTGGGTACGCCTAATCCTGAGACAAGAAATATTGCTAACATTGGGCTCCATGGGGGATAGAGTCATCCCTGCGATGCTCTAAGAACTCATTCCGCAACTTCAGTGCCTTGCTATTGGGCTATGGAGTCACTTATTAGTCCGAAAACATACAAAAAGAAATAAAACAAATAACTAAAAGACAATATTTACAAACAGAGGAGCCGTGTAAGGCTCAAATAAAACATTTTTTCAGAAAATGCCCATTTACTGGGCTGTTGAAAACCTCTTCTCCTTCTAGATCCTGCAACCCATAGGTGTTGTTAGAGAAAATCTTAAAGATTTTAAAGGGGCTGATCCAGAGGGCGTCGAATTTGTTGTGCTTGCCTTTATCCTATCTAGGTGCATCCCACTTAAATACCAAGTCCTCGACCTCGAACTCCTTTTTCTTGACCTTTCTATCAAAAGCCTACTTGATCTTCTGTTGATGACTATAAGCCGCATCTCTCACTTGTTCTCTGATCTGCTTCACTTCCACTATCTGATGAATTCTTCTGATCATATGATCTGGTTCTCCTTCGTAGTCTTGAAAGAACTTCACCATAGGTAAGGTGAGCTGAGTAGGAAAACCCACCTCTGCTCCGTAGACTAGTTCAAATGATGAAGTGCCCAGAGACTTATTCATTGTGACATGATCGGCCCACAAAGAAAATTTCAAATTTGAATCCTAGGCTCTTTTGTTGTCCTCTAACAATATTTTTATGAACTTTATCAGGCTTTTGTTGGAGGATTCCACTAAACCATTGCCCTGGGGGTAGTAGGGGGTGGAGTGAATTAGCGAGATCTTGAACTTCTCACAGAACTTAATTAGAATTTCAGATTTGAAAGAAGCAACATTATCGGTGACGATCCTACTGGGACAGCCAAATCGGGCTATGATATCCTCCAGGAAGATGATAATTACTTTGTGCGATGCACTCCTGGTGGGGACAGCTTCTATCCACTTGGTGAAATAATCTGTTGTAGTCAGGATCCATCTGTGCTGACCACTTTAGGGAGGATGAATTTCTCCGATGAAGTCTAACCCCCACTGCTGAAAAGGTGCTGAAGCTACTATGGGTTTTAATGTCAGCGATTTGAGCTACTGTGTTCCCAAGAAATTTTGGCATTTGATGCAAGCTTTGATCTCCCTGCAAACATCAAGGAATAAAGTGGGCCAGTAATACCCAGCCCGAAGTATCTTGTGAGCTGTGGTTTTCCAGAAATGATGACCTCCACAAAGGATGCTATGAAAATCAAACATAACCTTCTGGACTTCCTGTGGGTCCAGGCATCTCAGAAACACCCCTAGAGGGTCTCTCCAGTACAAGATTTGGTCGATGAGGCAATATCTAACTGCTATGAGCTTTAGAGCCCTTGCGTTTCTTTTTCCCATTCCATCGGGGGGCTTCAACTTCTGCAGAAAATACAAGATATTCTCGTACCAGGGGCATGTTGTTAGTGATAAGACACCCTGAGAATTCTTATTGGATGACTCAGTTTGCTGTATCTTCAAGCAGGATTTGATGTGGCTGATCCCCAGGGCTTTGCAATTGGAATTAGCCAACAACTTGGCTAAACCTTGTCCTTTTATCAACTTGGTGGGCTTAATCTCCAGATCAAATTCTAGGATCTTGGCAATCCACTTCCCTCTTTTCCCATCCATGTCAGGCTGTACAAGGATGTCCTTCACAAAAGTTGAAGGAACATACACTATCACCTTTGAGTGTAGGACATAGATCCTGAAGGCTTTGAGGGCCTTTACTAAGGCATAAGCCTGTTTTTCGATGATTTCATACCTGGTTTCTGCATCTCTCAATGCCTTGCTGAAGAAGGTAATGGGTTGTTCTCGTCCTTCCTCATTTCTCTGTAACAAAACTACTGCTACTGTATCAAAAGAGGCAAAAGAGAAAATCATGAACTCCTTGGAATAGTCAGGACTGATCAGAACAGGTGCCTCAGTCAATTCTCTTTTTATTTGGATGAAAGATTCCCTGGGTTCATCGGTCCATTTTACTTCATTTCCCTTTTTGAGCATGGCTGTGATATTTTTTACCAACTTAGCAAAATTTGAGACAAATTTCCTCAAGAAATTAATCTTCCCTAAGAAGGCCTGAACTTCCTTTTTGGAT
This sequence comes from Picea glauca, assembly GCA_000966675.3. Taxonomy (NCBI): domain Eukaryota; kingdom Viridiplantae; phylum Streptophyta; class Pinopsida; order Pinales; family Pinaceae; genus Picea; species Picea glauca. The sequence goes on along the minus strand of JZKD02S0441997.1, from coordinate 152,149 downwards.
CTAGGGAGCAACAGGGTTTGAATTGCCTCAACCCTGCTAGGATCGATCCTTACTCCTCCTTTCGATACTATATGGCCTAATAAATTCCCTTCTTTCATAGCAAACAAAGATTTTCTTGGATTTAAGGATAGGCCAAACCTCTGACATTTCAGAAAAAACTTTCCTCAGACGGCTGCAGTGTTCTCTGTCAAAGCTGGAGAAGACTGTTATATCGTCCAGGTAGATCACCACAAACTTATCTTTTTCCTCGATAAAGGCTATGTCCATGGCTCGCTGAAATGTTGCCCCTGCGTTCATCAACCTGAAAGGAATTTTGGCATACATGAATGTGCCCCAAGGAGTGGTGAAGACCGTTTTTTCTCTGTCCTTAGGCATGACTGATATTTGGTTATAACCAGAAAACCCGTCAATCATGGATATCCTAGATGCACCAATTACCTTCTGCAATATGTGTTCCATTTTGGGAAAGGAATAATTGTCTTTCCTTGAGATTATGTTCAAGTTCCTGAAATCAACACAGAGTCTGATTTCTCCACTTTTCTTCCTTACTGGAACCAAATTATCTATCCACTCGAAATACCTCAAGGGGACAATGATTTGGGCATCTAACAATTTCTTGACTTCTTTCTCCATGACAGGTAATAACATGGGATTTATCTGTCTTAGCTTCTTCCTGAATGGCTTAGCGTCTTCTCTTAGTGAAATCTTGTGTTCAATGACAGATGTGTCATAAGTTTTGAGGTCTTTGTAGGTCCATGCAAACACATCAACAAATTCTTTTAATAACCCAGCATATTCCGCCCTTTGTTCATTGGTCAAGCTACTTGATAATTTGACCAACTTAGGCTCCTCCTGCGTGTCGATGTTGCATTCGGCTATGTCAGCATATTTACTTGGAACACTACCCTTTACTTCCACATCATTCTTGTCAAATATCCTTTCTAAAGGGACTAGTCCCCTTGGAATGTGATTGCTAGGCAACTGAATAATCTGGTGATTGGCAATTTTATTTGCAAACACTTCAGGGTGAAGTTCACCTCTGGGTCGGGATCTTGATCAATGTGTAGTGACGAAAACTTATCGACAGTCTCAAGAAAATTTATGATTTCAATGTCGTCCTCAAATACCTCCCAGTTCTTTACATTGTCTGGGATGGATGGTCTGTATCTTGTTTTGACCTCACCATTGATCTTCGGTGGCAGAGAGGCCTTCAACATACTAGCCGAAATGGCTAAGGAATTGGCCGAGGTATTTTCTTCCCTTGGGACAAAAGTAATGTTGAAAGATGAGAAAAAATTATCAATCAGGTCCCATACCTCATTCCTGTAACTCTTGAGCCGAGGATGCTTAGCCTGATAAACATTCTTGACCTGTTGGATTATCAATTCTGCATCTCAGAACACGGACACCTCTTCAATTCCTAATTCCTTTGCAGCCCTCATACCCAGAACAAGAGCTTCGTATTCCGCCACATTGTTGGTAGTTTCAAATTCCAGCTTGTATGACAGGGATATAGTCTCTTGGTAGGGCGATATGAAAATTACTCCAGTGCCAACACCCATACTGGAGGAAGCCCCGTCGAAGAACAACTTCTAGACAGAGGTGATTGGAGGAGGTATCTGCTGATCAATAATAGGTTTCTTTCTTATTTGTAAAGGGACCTCAGGAGTTCCAGTGATTTGTAACAAACTAGTCCCTAAGTCGGTATCAAGTGCAAAGATGGGGTGGTTACTGAGGTTTTCTTCATCACTGACAATATAGGCTAGCTGGGCCTCTCTGTACAACCTCCTGTTCTCTCCTCTGAAGACCGGAATAGTGGCATATGTGAGGTCCATATGTAATGTCCCTCCAAGTCTTTTAATCCAATACCTTGACAACAACATGCCGGACTTGGGAGGAACATCAGCTACCACAATGTCCATGACCACACTCTTCATGGGCAGTTGAAATAGAGAAACCACCAGGTCCTTGATGACTCCCAGACATTGCACCCTCCTTGAATC
>JZKD02S0441997.1:107669-149077 GCA_000966675.3 Picea glauca | reverse complement strand
CCTCTCCTTGGAGACTATGGACAAAAATTCTCATCCATACATCTGTGTGCATGATAACATTATCATCCATGAAAGTGTAAAAGGCTGCTATGTGCTCTTCAACAATTATATCCCCCTCGCCTATAAACTTGGGCAGCTGCTTTAGGTATCTTTCTGGTGGGAGGTTATTGAGAGGCTATGGTAGCACGAGGGGAGCATATCTAGTGGCTATGATGAACTCTATTTCGGTCATAGGGGGATTTGCTCCAGCCATAGGAATATTAGGTGGAGGAGAACTCAGAGGAGAAGGAGTTCGCGAAGGGGCTACGAGAAATGAGTCTCGAAGTGAAGTGGAAAACAAGAGAGGATTTAAGGAGAAAGATAACGAGCTCAAGTTAGTAGGTACTCCTCCTTGTGCAGGAGTGGGGAAATCTTTTGTGGTCATGGGTCTATGCCAAGGTACAAATTCAGAGGAGAGGGGAGTGACAAGGATTTCTCCCTCCAATCCCAGACCAGGAGGGGAAAAATCAGCAGGAACACTCCCAAAATTCAGGAAATGGGAAACCTGTGAAGGAGGTCTATCAAGAAACTGAGGGGGAGAAAACAAAGTTCTTACTGAAGGAGATGGTGGATTACCTGTTTCGATGATGGAAGCTTCTTTTTCAGGGGCCTTTCCTTTTCTGAGAACCACCTCTGGATCGGTTTGAGGTGTAGCTAGGGGAATTTATGTATGAGACCGCGTGTGTCTGCCTCTGAAAGCCATAATTTATAGAGAAGGTTCTCCCTAGCGGAGTCGTCACAATGGAGTCACCAGGCACACAACAACAATCTTGATAATTCTAATATATGATGCACCTTCAGAATCAGTTAATCATTGTCGTTCAATCCCGAGGAAAATATTCAACTTTGTCCCCGACAACGGCACTAGAAATGTTGGCGACGGAAGTCACTCCTGGATTGCTAGCAGGAGCAGAGCCTGACGCCCATTAGTTTTATGTCACAATGGTTTTTTACGGGTGATCAAATTGACAGAGATTCGGGGAAATGTCACTCTAACTCAGAGACTAGGTCTGGCATGTATGAAACAAAGGAGGTCTTGATCTAAATTCAATTAGTGGGTTGATTAAAAGGTGAATAGGTGGAATATTTGATAAGAAAAGTGAACAAACTACTTCGGGCGACAGGCTTTCAGTAATTTGTAGAAGAAAAACTCTGAAAGCAAGATCCTCAGGTTCAGGGCTTCGAGATACTGAAGAAGGGACTTGACTGGATTCTCCAATTCCAATCTGTTCAGCGTTAGGAAAGTCACAAGGGCTGATTAGAGGCAATGCGACTGTCACAGTGATCAAATTCTACATCATCCTATAACAGTTGCAACTCGACTAGATTCTCCAATTCCGAGTAGCTCTAACACAGTTTGAACAAAGACATGAAAGAAACTGACATTCATAAGGCAAGAAGTCTCAAGAGTTCATACATAACCAGATATAATAGTGCTTCATTAGAACTTCACAACTGAGAGCTCTTCTCAGCCATCGATCCTTACAAAATACAAAGAGTGAGTCTATATACTCAGAGAAGAACACCTAGAAGAGGCGTGCGTAGTCTCCCAAGGCTTGGTGTCCCTTCAGTCAAACTCATACTGATATTCTTTTTCGAACACCACCTTAACTGTGCATGGCTCCCGCAGGGGTAGTAGCTGAATCAATAAATGCAGAATTAGCGTGTGCAGACCTCCTCCGGCTAGTCGAGGACTCGACATGGATTTTCTGAAAGAATGGGTACATAGGACCCTCTCGAGCGGACCACTTACTAGACTCTCCATACTTCACACTTAATGAATGAAGAGAGGTCTCAACTACCCCTTCCTTCTTTCATTTACTCCAAGCGAAGACCAGAATCGAGGTCGGGTCCGATGGAAACTAGAGGTCGTGACGGTCCTCCCTGTGACTGAAATCCGATGCCTTTGGCCTCTTTCGCACAACTCTTTTTCATTCCCCAGTAACCATGGGCTGTGACCCTGTGTAAATTGTTTCCCCAATTTCCGATTCTCTGATGCACCTTATGCACTTGCCCATCCAAGCTATACAATGGTCCATGTGACCTGCCACCATATGACCGCAGCCATATAGCTTTCCATCGGGGTTTCGGGGTTTGTGTCGTCAATGTGCATGCATCCTCCGGACTTGTGATTCTATGATCCCCGATGGCTCATGGCCATTGACCTATCAATGGTCCGTTCCCCGTCGCGAAAACCTTCCACCTGTATTCCACTTGCTCTTGCGATCCCACAAGCTAACCAATGGTTGTCGAGATATCGCTTCTTGCAATCTCGCAACTTTGGATGCAAATCTTTCTGGCTCCAACTCGTGAACCTCCGAGTTCATGATATGTTGATGCCACTTGGTGTTGTCTCCCTACAAGGATTGACCTTCTGACACCTGTCCCCCACTACGGTCCTTAACTCCATCGGGAAATCGCGTATCGGGATATTGCGATTCCCGTTGTCATGTGCACGGGAATTTCAGTTCCCCGATCCCTGACTCTGTGGGATCTCTCACCATGCATCCCTGCTGACGGACAGTTCTGATCCATTCAGGAAATCGTGGATCGCGATTCCTACATTCAAGAGTTTCTTGTCTTCGAAAACTCTGATTCTTCGATGAAATGAACCCTGACTTTCCTCCTGATGTCTGACGCGTGTCCTGCCAAGATCAATGTCTAGGATCTCCGTCTGTATTTCGAGACTCGAAAGGTCTCAGTTCTCTTACCCTTTGAAACCCCGATGACTTCCCCAGGACTCCTCCTCTGCACACTAGGGCTTAACCCCGATGCAACTTCTCAAGATCTAACGGCTGATGGGATTTCGTCGATCTCCTCTGTAAGATTCTGACCGTCGATTTTCTTTGAGGATGGTTCTCGACTGCTGAAGACAAAACTTTTCCTGCTCGCTTGCTTGACTCGCTTTTACAAAATGGGATTCTCTCGTGATATGCTCAGGTACTTCCCGCACAAACTGCAGACCTGGGTATGCCTAATCCCGAGACAAGAAATATCGCTAACAGATTCCTTACCTAACGAATCCCTTTTTCTGATTAGTTCTGATGACGCATGGTACAAGGATATCATTATATATCTCCAGACTCAAACTTTATGGCCTGATATATCTAGTATGGATTGTCTTCGTATATGGTATCAAGCCCGCCAATACATCATTCTAGGTGATACTCTTTATCGTCATTGTGTTGATTCCATTTTTCGACGATGTCTCACTTACGATGAAGCTGAGAAATATTTGAATGACTGTCACTTTGAATCATGTGGCGGTCATATGCCTAGGTATGTCACTACGCAAAAGATCTTACAAGTGGGTTATTTCTGGCCTTCTTTGTTTAAATATTGCATCATTGCTGTTCAAAAATGCCATGCTTTCCAAACTTATCATAACAAGATAAGATCTCATCCTTCTCATTTACATCCTGTATTTTCTATTGGTCCATTTTCTAATTGGGGCATTGACTTCATGACATGTAACCCTCACTCGATTGGGGGGCATTGATACATCATTGTAGCTGTGGATTACTTCACTAAATGGGCTGAGGCGATGCCTACATTTGATAACACTAGGATAACTACAACATTGTTCATATTCAATCATATCATTACTCGGTTTGGTATCCCTCAAGCTATTGTTACTGATCACAGTATTCATTTTCAGAATTTTATGATGTTTGAACTTACTAAAAAGTTGGGTCTTCGTCATGAAAACTCAACCCCCTACTATCTGCAGGCCAATGGCCAGGTTGAAGAAATAAAAAAAGTTCTCATTACTATGCTTCAATGGATGATAGGAAATCATAAGAAAACCTAGCACACGATGTTGTTATCATAATTACAGGCCTATCAGATATCTGTTAAGTCTTCCATGGGATTTACACCTTTCCAACTAGTTTATGGTATCAAGGCTATCTTTCCGATTGAATGTGAAATACCATCTTTGAAACTGGCCGTTGAAATTCTCCCCAATACCTCTTCTGCCCTAGTTATTGAAACTCAAAAGAAACATGTCAAATCCCAATATGACAAGCATGTCAATCCACGTGTTTTTTCTAAAGGTGATCTAGTTCTCCTTTACGAGCAAAAACATGATTTGCTAGGGGTCGGTAAATTCGAGGCCATGTGGCGAGGTCCTTACATTGTCAAACTTGTGTTGGAGAAGGGAGCTTATGAGCTAGTCAATTATGATGGAATCTCTTTGAGTGAGCCCTGAAATGGGATTTACTTAAAGAATTACTATGCTTAAGTCATTTTTTCATGAGGGCTTGTACTTTTAATGTATCATACTCTTGTGTGCTTTTTCATTGTTTGGTTTTGACCTTCAACTACTTACCTTGCATTGTTTGGTTTCCAAATGTTGGTGTATTCACTACCCTACATTGGATTCACTGATGGAGATATTCGCAATACTCAGAGCTTAGCATCCACTGCTTGGGAAATTTATGCATCTACGGATGAATTGGTTAGTCTACATGGTGTTTGCCTTGGTCATGCAACTAACAATATCACTGAATACAATGCAATAATTGAATTATTGACCGATGTTATGTCTCTTGGAATCCGTCATCTTATTGTACAACTCAATTTGCAGTTAGTAGTCCTACAATTGAGTAACATCTACTCCATTCAAATTCCTTCATTATTAAGGGTATATTTATGAATTCTCCCCTTGGAACATCCATTTGATTACATTGAATATCAACACATTCCTAGATGTATAAATACATTAACAGATGCACTGGATAATTATGTGTTAGACAGACATCTGAGAAATTTATAAAATCCAATCACACTTTGTATATACAACAAGTAAGCCGGTAGAATCCTCTTATATATATATAACGATAATTTTTTTTACAAAAAGTGTTTTTGTCCAAAGACCAAAATATCAAAAATGTGAAGCACATGGATTAATATAAAAATATAGCATCAAGGATGTTGCTCACTATAAAAAGTGATTGTCCATGCTACTATACAGAGAATTTGATCACTGTGTGGTGCTTATAATGCCTCGGGATATCATCAATTGAGGCATCTGGGACATCCATGGTCAAACCCTCCAAGTTTTTTTCTATAGCCTCATAGTTAGTAGTGGCTAATCCTACTACCTCAAGTCTCTCCCCTCGCCTCTGGATGGGGGATGAACCTGGAGGTTGATGAGGTCCCATGTCTATATCATCAAATATATTTTTGATTAGTCATTATATAAAGAACATAAAAACATTTCATATTAAAAATAAAAAAAAAATTATAAAAAAAAAATGTAATTTTTACCTATGTTCCCCCATTGAGAAACTTAAGGAAGAACCAAGTCCTCACCTTGGTAGTATAATACGACATATGTGTAGTCATCTACCATAAGAATTTGGGGCCTCAACCAATCAAAGAAAACATCATTATACCTCATGATAGGACCAGTCACATGCCGTGCCATGAGGTTGACCCACCTCTTCATTCTTGGATCCTGTGGGGAAAGTATGCCCCACTCTACCTGTAGGCACAAGTTTGGAACCCTCTCCAAGAAGAAGGACACCAAAATTGACCCGTATCCAAATTGTTTCAGGTCACCTCTTTTTCACTTGGTCAACTGTTTTTTCATGCTTATGAGAACCCCGTCACTCTAGTTGAAAACTCGGGGCTCCATGCATTCCAGCACATACTGGAAATAGATTTGAAGAGCCATATGGGGAGATGCACTCCTTTCCATGTGTGTGATGGTGTAGAGGATAGTCCATAAAGGTAAGTCACGTACATCTCTTATAGAAAATTTACCTCTATGCTTCTGAGTACCGGGCACACAATGTGCACTGATATAGTGGCTCATAGGTTCTCCACCTCCTCTTCTTCCTGTCAGTGTAACTCGAGCCCCACGATGTGATAACCCAATCAATAAGTAGATATCCTTAATATCTATTGCAATAATGTGAGCTCCCACACAAAATACCTACTGGTCCACATCCCAAATATGAACTAATTATTCAAGCAACCTCAACTGGGCCCTCATGCCCTGGATCTTAAAGAATTTTAGCAGTCCACACTGCCGGAGGGCATTTATCATTCCTGGGTCATTCTCGAAAAATCAATATTCATCCTCATGCTCTCTCTCTCTCCATTCCAACATCCTTACCGTAGAAAACCTAAAATGGAACATAAAAGAGGGATTAACACCTTCATCTCTTCACTGGAAATTTTTTATTGGAAAATACATCTAAATGTTTTTTTGAATTGTGCACGTCACAAGCTAGGAGACCCGTATAGTGCGGAGACATCAAAATATATCCTTAAGGTTGACTATGAAGACCCTAGTTCATCGTAGGGAATGATATAGGGTGCCTGTGATGACCTCCACGCACAGGTTCCCTTGAAAAATTGACTCAAAAAGACATTTCTAACCAATGAAAAGAAAAAAATGATCCATGAAAAGTTGAAGGAGATGAAAATTACTTGTTCAGTGGAGGTCATTCGTCAAATGATCAATTGTGCCTCCCATAATCCACAATGGAAGTTTGAGGTAAAATGAGGGTTTTGGAGCAAAGTTTGGGTGGAATAACAATGGACTGGTAAAATGAAGTTTTTACCCATATTTATTTACTTTTTTACTTTTCCATTTATATTTTATATTATTGTATACATTCCACCTAAACCCTAAAGTTCTAATGATATTACAAGTGTTTGATTTTTCATAGGTGAAACATCTAGGAGTGGAATATTAAACAATGATATATATTTTGGGTTTTCTTTTATACATTTGTCAAGTGTATAGATCCTTTTAGATTTTTTCAGGAAAAACTTCGAGCTTAGTTTTTGTTCTTTCTCATTCTCGTAAATTAATGAGAACGTAGCCGAGTATAATTTTGTCACTTTTTCATACTCGTAATGGTAACACGAAAAAAAAACCTATGGAGTATCCTTTAAGCTCTTTTCACACTCCGTAAAAACAAAAGGATTGTCGAGTGACCTTGTTCTTTTCACGCTCATAAAAGTATTTGAAGAAAACATTTGATGGGCGATATATTATCACTTTTTTGGTCTCATCAGATTAGTTTATGAAAAGGAACTTGTGGAGTCCTCTTTAAGTGTTTTTTAGACTCTCCAAACATGAAAAATCCCCAATTTTTCTCTCTTTGGACTCATTAAAAAAACATCGAAAGACCCATATGGGACCAAACCACTCCTTCTTAGGGTTCGTTAAACATAGTCTGAGGGACTCATCTAAAAGATGAGCTTACATCAACAAGCATATGTTATCCTCCTCAATATTGCGTAAAAATAAAGAGGTACTCATCAGAAATGGTGGGTGGGAATTTTGGAAAGAAATGTGTCTTTGTATTTGTGTTAGTGGCAGTAATAGTCACTCTTGAACATGACACCCCACTTTATCATTGTATACGGGTTGTGAAATCCATTTGTCTCTCGTTTGACCATCCACATGTCCATATGTTGGGTCCTCCTTGAGTCAATTCTACCAATACCATTGTCGTGTCATTCATATTTTCAATAGAAGTCTAGCCTTAATAAGCATCCTATCAATTTGACCATCTGCAGTTATAAATTTTCTACCATGTCGGCCTTCCCTGTGTCAGTTTTGTATCATTTCATACTCTTATCTATCTCAAATCTGTTACTCATTTCGTGCCATTGATGGGGGATACATCAAGTCCCTCATTTGATAAGTCTTTTCCCATCGACCTCAACTTGTTATCCAGGAACAAGACTCAGAAATCATTCAATGCCTTAAATCCGACATGCCTCAATGGGAGGTTTCTTTGCTTTCAACAGTGGGTTCATATCATTTTCCCCTGATTGGAGGATTCCCTCAAGTGTTCGAATTCAATGCCTTTATTCACACTTGTTGGATTGTACTAGGGTACTTTGGGAGTCATTGACATTAATGGTGATTCCCCTCTCACTTGTTAACAGTTCTCATCATTGACCGATAATCAAGTGGTTTCTACCATGTTCGAATTCGACACTTATAATCGCATGGTTAGATTCGTACTTAGGGATGATAGAAATGAAGACCTTGGGTCATACCATTCTAGTCTAGGTTGTGATGGAGTACACATGATTTTTATTGGCACATAGGTCCACTTTGTATGTCTCATAGGTATGTCTGAATCTGAAGTCTTTAGAGCATAGATCCACAGTGTATTCTGGGTGGCTATGTCGATTCACGATGACATGGATCCATAGTGTATATTTAGTGGCCATGACTCATTTGAAACTTTGTAATCTGAGTATGGTAATTCCTACCTCGTACAATGGTAAATTATTATGCTGATGCTTGACTGTTTGTAGGTTCCCAACTGATGTGCTCCTTGTTTCCGACACACACATTCTACAAAGTATTTGGCTGTCACAAGTTCCAGTATCATACTTTGGGGGACATTTTGTTACAAATTATTTTTATTACACATTATTTTGGTCATCTTAGTGATCCATTGACAACAAGTGTGCATGTTCCCAAAAAAGTTTGTCTTCATAAGGAAAGTGACTAACTTTCTCTTCTCAAAAACCTTGTTAAGGAAGGTCGTCATATGCTGCATCATAAGAACGGTGTGACGATGCCTGGTTCTCAACATCTTCCCTAAAAATAGTTTGTGACATCTCCACAGGCTTCTCTAAAGCTAGGGTGCGATGATGTCAAAAGGATAAGAAAAATTCAAGCTTCATGAAAGTTCTAGAAGAGGATCTTCTAGAAGATGAGGTGGCATTCGTATGGTTGGGATCCTACCCGCTTCTCTGATTTGGTGGGATCATCCTAATATCTTTAACCATATCTCTTTCCCAAATATAAGGAGGTATTTCTCATGGAAAAGGTTAAGTAAGAAAGTAAAATTATTGAGGGTTAAATTGGGTAAGACTAGATGGAGAATTCTGCATTGGATCATTCTTGAGAGCCTCATTTCAATTCATCAAGTCATTGTGGATATTTTTCATTCAAGATTGGATCAAGTGTGTGTGTTGGAGAAAAGGGTCATCAGAAGGGGACCTTGCAACATCAAGTCCTTGGCTGTAATCTCCACTTTCATTATTATATAATACAGTGCTATGTTTCTTTCCCATAAAACTCATCTTGTTTTATTATATGATTCCTTGATCACATACATAGGTTCTCGTTGAGTATATTATTTCTTTCACTTTGGTTGGCTTGTGTTCCCTTCCAGATCCAATATCACAGGATCACTGGAGAGGAACTAGGATGAAAATGACATGAGGAAGTGATGTTTAAATGGTATGTTGCCCAACTCTTGCTAGATAGTAAACTCAATAATTAGATCTTAGGGAAAGCATCATATTCTGTTATGTTTTGTTCTATATCTAGGTGGATCTAGTGATATTTGTTTATGTCTGCATTTACCAATAAGTCCCATAACAAAGACCTCTTACTTAAGAAGGAAAATTTTAACCAAGTGGGCTAGAAAAACATATTTTATTTTTTAGCAAGATGATTGGGGTTGTTGTTGTTGTTGTTGTTGACAACCTTGGAGAGCGTGATTATAATTTATTTTTCACAAAAGAAAAAAAAATTTCATCTCGATGACAACAAGGGTTAGATATCTGTTAGCTTACCCGAAAAATGCACCTTTTCCTATCTGTTTCTGATTTTTCAAGATCGCAAAGGGCACAGGGAAAATAACATACTCATATCTAAAAGAGTAGAAACTAGGAAACAAACAATATAAAGCTGAAATAAAACCAAAATAATACTCTGCAAAAATTTAAAAAGGGTGTATTTAGGATTTATACCTCTGGATTTAGTTGAAATGGTTATCTTGGGAAAATAGAAACCTTTTCGGGTGAAACAAAACACATTCCTGACTGAAATGAGCGCTTCAGACACAATGGAATATTCCTCTCAGCCCAAAAAAGTATGAAAATGGAAGAAAATGGATATGAGTAAACTCATCTTCACGATCTCGATCTACACCAGGAGAGGGTCTTCAAACAGGCTTTGATACCATGTTCAACAACACAGGTATTCCAACAAAGGATGAACAACTTCACTAACCACTCACACAACCAGATCAAACATCAACACATTGATGTTTTGACGTGGTAAAAACCCTATGGGTACAGATCCATGACCCAAGCTAACATCATCACTTGGAGCAATTTATTAATGAAAACGAAAAATATTACAGAGATATTTACAAGAGAATTTCTCACAATCGATCATCGCTAAATGACCCTCCATGCTCTTTAAATAGATATCATGTACTAATCGAGTGTTAATCCATGGATCAATGGCCGTTAAGATCAAGGAGATTATTGTTGGAAACACACAGTGACACTGAGAGGGGGGGTGAATTAGTGTCTGTAACTTTTGGCTACTTTTACCCCTATCATAGATTAACCAAATTAACTGAATAATGTAGTTCAATTAATTATTCATAAACATGTATAACAAAAATTGTATGAAGTAGATAAAATATTATTATTTTATTTATTTAATTTGAATGAATACAAATAAAATCAATCTTTTAATATCTTACACTTCAATTGAATATGAGAGATCCAACTCTCTGATATAAGACCCAACTTGTAGTTCTTAGATCAAACTGAGAAATGAGGAATCCAACCCTCATAACAAGAACATTTTTTTGATCTCAGATCCAACTAAGATGCGAGGAATCCAATTCTTATAACAAGACTTAACTTGTAAATAGGCACCAACATGATATAATGAACTTTCATTCAATCCATTATATATATATATATATATATATATATATATATATATATATATATATATCCACCAAGACACACTCTTCCCTTCATATTCCTTTACTTATATAGTCCTCCAAAGGGTGCCACTTTGAAATAATGTGTCCTTTTGGAATGAAACATTGCACCCCTTCATTTAATTAAAAAAAATGGTAAATTTTATTAATTGATTTTCATGCACCATAAAGACAACTATTTTTGTATGAAGATTTTGGAGTGATGGAAACAGATTTTAAAATTCTACTACATGGGTTTTTTGTAGAACATGATCAATTAGTTGAAACATGGGAATTTTCCAATAAATTGTGTGAGGTGGCCAATACAGGTGATTCTTTGAAGGCCTCTTTCCCAGATTTTCCTTTCATCATAGGATGCCAGATTGAATTCCGTACATATTACCTTTTCGTGAATGTCTAAATTGACCTCCACATATCTCCTATGTTGGTGATTATTTAAACTCAACTTGTAAACATTTTAATTGATGGTTATATTAAAATCAGTTCCCTCTCAGCTGGTAGTCACTAAATATTTGACTTGGTCTCACCCTTTTTTGTATTTTCTTTATCATTCAACCGACAAACATCTTTTTGGTCGACTCAACTAGGAGAAATTTTGACTTGAGTATTTCAATTCTAGTTAAACCATCTTACTTCATCCTTGAACTGACTTTTATTTAAGTTTTCTTTGACTTCAACCTTTAGGTTAATTCTTTATTGGACTGACTCGACTTAGAAGAAAACTGACTTGAAAAATTTGAATTTGGTCGTCTCGACTTACTTTGGCCGACTTATATTTTCCAACTCAATTTTTCTTCAACTTCGACCTTCGGTTGGTCGAATTGTATTCAACTCGTCTTGAAATCGATCGAATTGTCTTCTCAAAATTTTGTCAATCTGTAAGCTTTAAGTCGGTTGAATTGTCTTTGACTCATCTTGTAGTCGATCGAATTCTAGATAGTCGACCTTATTGTTGTTTGAATCGACTCGACTTGTGACTCAATGGTGTCAGTTCTTCCTCACCAAACATCCACCATTGACATTCTGTCTCATCTCTGGAATCTTATTCAATTGAGATTTTTTGAATCACTTTTAATGGACCATGTCTTATTAACTTCTTTATTTGTGATTTTTATGGATCCATATTGGATTATCTATTTACCATTTTTATCTAGAAAATTTCTTCTTTTGTGCATGGATGTAAATGACACAATCTCAACCTTATATAATATAGTATGAGTGTATCAAGCTCATACAATATATTATTCAATATTATCTTTATACTCATAACACGACAAGTCATTGGAGGAAAGATTAGTATATGGATAGTTATCTTACAAGAGTTTGACTTGGATTTTGTTTTTTCGAAATACAAAAAGTCATTGGTCTTTTCCGAACTCATTTCGTAACTTCCGGTTGAGTCTAGTGATATCATTCCTGAAGAGTCACCTATTAAGGGAAATATTTTTATAATTTCATCTTCAGACCCCTTGTATGGATATATTCTTGTGTATCTCTAGACTTTGAAGTGCCCTACTTCTACTTCCTGCGACGAGTGTCGACGAATTCGACATCAAGCGCAAAACTGTATTATACTCGATGACACTTTTTATCATTGAAGAATGGATTACATTCTTCGACGATGCATTATCCATGAAGAAGAAGATCTCATTTTGAAAGACTATCACATTGGAGCATGTGGGGGTCATTTGTTTGGGTTGGAAACAAACCAAAAGATTCTACGTGCTGGTTACTTCTGGACCTTGTTAATCAAGGATTGTGTTGAGGTGGTCAAGAAGTACCACACATGCCAGATATTCTATCAGAAGCTGCAGGCACATCCTTCTCTAATGTTTCCAGTCATTAATGTTGGTCCTTTCACCAAGTGGGGGATTGAATTTACTACATGTCACCCGAACTCATCCAGGGGGAATCATTATATCATCGTAGAAATATACTACTTCACAAAGTGGGTCGAAGCTATGACAATGTTTAGTAATGATGGAGAAACTGTGTCTCTTTTCAGCTTTAATCAGAGAGTAGAAAGGTTTGGTATCCCGAAGGAGACTGTCACTGACCATGGAAATTACTTCCAAAACAAAATGATGACTGAGTTAACGTGAAATATCGGGTTCAAACAAGAACATTTGTCACCTTATTACCCACAAGCGAATGGTGAGGTTGAAGTTGTGAACAAGTCTCTCAAGACTATTCTTCATCAGATGATCAATTCTGCCAAGTCAAATTGGAATTTAATGTTATATTCAACGTTGTGGGCCTACAAAATGTCTATAAAGACTGCCATCATTTTTTCACCTCTTCAAATCGTATACATGTCGGAAGAAGTCTTACCTATTGACTGTCAGATTCCTTATTTAAAGTTGGTAGTGGAATTACTGTAAGACACTTCACTGCTTGAGGAATGCCTTCTATATCTTGATCAACTCGATGTGCAACGTTGTGATGCAGCCTTATCCAATGAGGCTCATAAGCAACGAGTCAACTGCCAGTATGATCGATCCGTTTGTCCTCAAATTTTCTCCGAAGGTGATCCTGTCCTGGTCTATGATCAAGACAAAGATCCCCTAGGGGAGGCAAGTTCAAACCCATGTGGTTCAGACTGTTCATTATGAAAGAGGTCTTGAGGAAAAGTTCTTACTGTCTGGTTTATTTTTAAGGAAATTCCTTGGAGGAGCCTAGAAATGGGCTCTACCTCAAGAAGTACTACTCTTAGGTTAGTCACCTGGGTGACTTCTTGTATATATGTTTAGCTTCTTATACATTTTTGTCTTTTTTGTTTTGTGGACGTGTATTTATTTATGTCTTCTTTTTCACTATGGCAGATGTCAACTGAGTTGGAGTTGTATTTTGGGTTCGCGGATGACGCTAGCTAACACATTCGGAGGCTTGCTTCCGCATCTTGGGTGATTTTCACACTTGGAGGCCAGTTGCTATCTTCCAGAGGTATTTTTATAGGTGACGCTACAAACAATGTTGTCAAATACATTTTAGTAATAGAATTGCTTCGTGACGCTTCGTCACATGGAATTTCTCACCTTCGGCTCTACCTATGTGCTCAACTACTTGTGTCCCAGTTAAATGGGGTTTACTGCATTTATGATCCCACTTTGCACTGACAATTACTTAGGGTACGTCTCTTAGAATGATTTTTTTATTACGTTACATATATCCATGTTCCTAGGAGATTTAATCATCTAACAAATACTCTAGCTAATCAATTTTTAGATTGGCATGTTGCACACACATAAAAGAAAAGCACACACATACACATGTAAATACATTTGTAAAAAATGTCATCCATAAGAAAAAAAAATGTAAATATATCTATCTATCTATCTATCTATCTATCTATCTATCTATCTATCTATCTATCTATCTATCTATCTATCTATATATATATATATATCCAAAAATAGTGTCATGAGTACATAGGTGGGCATGAACGCCTCAAAAGTGTTCAGTATACACCGTTGAGATTATGCCCTGAAATAATACATATACAAAACATTCCCTCAACACATCAATGGTCTATGCTATATAAGTACGGGGCCTATTGGCCCTTCCATAGTGTACAACGACGTTGGCCAAACACTGAAATAACTAGACCCTAGTCTGAGGCACACCTACTACATGAG
This sequence comes from Picea glauca, assembly GCA_000966675.3. NCBI lineage: Eukaryota > Viridiplantae > Streptophyta > Pinopsida > Pinales > Pinaceae > Picea > Picea glauca. Next base: position 134,661 of record JZKD02S0441997.1, on the reverse strand, counting down.
GCTACATAGAAGGTGGGATATCCTCGATCTTAGCCATAGGTAGAACACGAGTGAGTGCAGTGAGGTTTCACTCCACTCTTTGAAGAACTCTATCAGCCTCTTCGGCTAGGGGTCCCCCTGCAGCTGCTATCCCTCTGGATGTTGCTAGTCCTGCCTCAGGTTGAGGACTTTGCCGAGTCCTAGCAAAGTCCACTGGTCGCATAGGTCCCACATATGTACATAATAGATACACAAGTCATTACTCTATACACACATAAAAATGATATATATATATATATATATATATATATATAAACAATTAAAAATTAAATAAACTTTAAAAAGTATGTTACCTATCTCGCCTCGCTCCTCGCCGGGAGGCACAGGCATGTCCAAGTCTCTGGTGAAGTTGATCTTGGAATATGGGTAATCCTCGATCACTGGGATCTGTCCAACCCACCAGTCAAATAATTTGTCATCAATGGCCTCTATGGTCCTCCCTCCACCCTGTTGAGGCAACAACGCTTCCCACCTGGTCACTTCTAGGATGGAGTCTACATGCCCACGTACCATCTCACTAGCACTAAGACTGGGCACCCTCTCGAAAAATAAGGAGAACAAAATGGCATCGAACCCAAATTTCTTGTTAGTACATCATCGAAAATATGAAAGTTGCATCTTCATGCATATAATCATGGTCATACTCCAGTAAAAAATGTTGGCCTCCAAACATTGAATGGCATAATCCATGTGTGTTCGGGAGGCCTGGTGAAGGGAAATAGATCCAATAATCCACCCGATCAAGAGTAAGATCACACACAGTGATAGGCTAGTGATCTTGTGGATTGGAACCTGAGAACCTACGTTCTCAATGTTTCCCTCATAGTATATCCAAATGTAATACTCGATGTTAAAGGCCCCCAGAGGAAATGTCCTCAAGTTAATTGGCTCCCCTCTCCTCGAGAGGCTAGTCAAGAAGTATATATACTCTGTGGTTGGGGTCAGTGATTGACCCTCTATAATAAATGCCTCTGCATCAGGATTCCAATACTCCATAAGAGCATTGAACAACCTAGGTTTTTCCCTCATGAATAGACACTAGAAGAACTTCCATAGCCCACACTATTTTAGTGCGGTGATGGATATAGGGTCCTCTTCGATCAAAATATCAATGTCCTCATGCTCCCTCTCCCTCCAGTGAAAATACATCCTATTTCATGACAAAAAGGAGGAGATTCAATACTTTCTTTTTACTTTTTCAAAGTCTTCCAAGGTGTACATTGGTTGTTTTGTACACAGTCACGTATGTACGCAAGCTGGTGGTTTTCTACCCGAGTACATACATGGGCTATCCTTGGACAACCCACATACACGCAAGGCTGCTCTTTTTACAAGAGCGTGTCCCCTCAAAACCTAAAATTAAATCATAAATAATGAATTGAATTGCAATAGGAAGTGATTTGTACTTACTTGGTCTAAGAATAAGGTTGTTTCATCCACTGAAGCTCCCAAAATCCACTCTTTTAGCAAAGGGGTCTTTTCAGCTTTTGGTCGATTTTCAAATTGCAATGGTAAAAATGAGTTGTCAATTTCTATTTATAGAATATTTTGGCCCTTTTTGCCCCTTTTTGACCCTGTTTTTCATTTTCCCTAGCTTGGTGATCATTTGATTCCACTTCTGAGTTTCTTATTGGTCGTTTCAGTACTCTTTTTCTTTTGGTTTGGTAATTTTTGGGGATGGGTCACTTTTGGGTATCCTTTGGTAGAAGTCATTTTTTTCCAACTTTTTGCATATAAGGTAGGATTGCATTTCCACTTTCTACATCTTGTTGTCTTTTTCTCTTTTCCATAGGATTGACCCCACCGAAGTGCAACCCAAAACCTTCATTGCTGCTCTAGAAGTGTCATAATTAGGTGGTAGAGCCTACCTTTACATGGATGCCCTAGTTAGATCCTTGCTATATTTTGGGGTCCATGTTGTCAGTAATGACTATAGGCTTTGGATTCCTTGTTAGTACTATCATGATTATAAGATAAAGCCTCATTCGTTTGATGCACCATCATCCTAGGCCTTGTTCGACAACACAGGTATTGCAACAGAGGATGAACACCTTCAGTAAGAACTCACATAACCAGATCAAAGATCAACACACTGATGTTTTCACGTGGTAAAACCCCTATGAGAAAACATCCATGGCCCCAGCCAACACAACCACTTGGAGCAGTTTATTAATGCAAAGAAAAAAATTTACAGAGAGATTTTACAAGAGAGTTTCTCACAATCAATCATCGAAAAATGACCCTCCATGCTCTTTAAATAGAGATCATGGACCAATTGAGTGTTAAGCCACATATCAATGGCCGTTAAGATCGAGGAGAGTATGAACCATCTAATAACTCTATGTTGGGAACATATTGTGACCGTCAGATTTCCTAACTACAAATGCATACTAAAGAAACAGACTAAGAAACACACTTTTACCTAATGACATATTAGACCAAGTAGATCTTAACTAACTTCTAAGTGTCTAAATATCCTAACATCCCCCCTTAAGAACCACTTGGGATAGGATTGAAGGATTTACAATAGTGACACAATAGGAGAAGGAAGGAGGCATTAGAGCCTACCCCCCCTTAATGACAACTTTTTGAACTCCTAACATAGATCGAAGTTTGGAAAAATTTGCTTCTGTAAGAGACTTTGTGAAAATGTCTGCAACTTGATCTTCTGTAGGGAAAAATAGCACTTCAATAACTTGATCATGAATTAGCTTTCTGATGAAGTGCATGTGTATCTCGATGTGTTTTCTACGCTGATGTTGAAATGGGTCTTTGGTGAGCTTGATGGCACTCTGATTGTCACACCAAAGGCTGGTCGAATGCTGGTGCTGGAATCCAAACTCTGAAAGGATCTATTGAAGCCACAAGGCTTCCTGACTTGCATTTACCATTGCTTGGTACTCTGCTTTTGCTGAAGAAAGTGCAATATCCTATTGTTTCTTAGAGGCCCAAGTGACAGGTCTTGAACCAAGGATGAAAACATAACCTGCAGTAGACTTTTGATCATTAGGGTCGCCTACCCAATCTGAATCAGTTAAACCAACCAATAAACGAGTCCCCCATGAACTGTAATGTATCCCGAACTGAACTGTACCACATACATAGTGAAGTATCCTTTTAGCTACTTTCCAATGCCTTTCATGGGGTGTTTTCATATACTGGGAAATAATACCAACAACAAAGGAAAGATCAGGATGAGTATGAGTCAAGTATAAGAGGCTACCAACTAACTGGCGGTATAGGGTGGCACCAACTTTAGGAGAAGTACAGGTGGAAGTAATCTTGACTCCAGACTGGAAGGGAGAAGGGGTTGGTTTACAATCATCCATGTGAAAGAGACTAAGAAGGTCACAAGCATACTTAGACTCGGAAAGAAAAATTCCTTCATTGGTTTGCAAAACTTGGAGGCCAAGGAAATAGTGCAAAAAAGCTAACTCGATCATTTAAAATTTCTTCTTAAGGCTGTTTTTCACATGGTTTAAAAGTTTTGGGTCACTACCAGTAAGGATAAGGTCATCAACATAAAGGAAAAGGATTATGATATGCCTTCCTACTTTCTTGGTATAGACATTAGGATCAAAATGACATATAGAGAATCCAGTGGCAATAAGGAAGATATCCATTTTGGCATACCAAGCTCCGGGAGCTTGCTTGAGATGATAAAGAGATTTATTGAGGTGAAAAATAAGGCTAGAGTCATTATGGACATAGCCAGGAGGATGTTCCATGTAGATTTCTTCTTTCAAATCGACATGCAAGAAGGCAGATTTAACATCCATCTGATTGACCTCCTATTTATGAGAGGCGGCAAGGGAAAGAATAAGGTGGATGGAATTCATTTTGGCTACAGGGGAAAAGGTTTCATTATAGTCAATTACTTCAACTTGGGAAAATCCTTTGGCAACTAACCGAGCCTTGTGTCTTTTAACACTTCCATTTGATGCATACTTAGTTCTATAGACCCATTTACATCTGACAAGTTTTCTTCCTTTTGGAAGGGGTACAAGATCCCACGTATTTTTTTCCATTAAAGAGAGATACTCTTCATTCATTGCTATATCCCAATATGGATGACCTGAAGCTTCTGCAAATGTTTCTTGTTCAAAAGTCTCAGAAACTTGAGCCAAAAGATAAGAGGCTCGCTAGAACTGTGAACATGTTTGACGTTGATCTGAAGGATCACCGACAAGACCACCAACTGCTTCTCATGTTGAACATACCCATCTAGGAAGCGGTGGAACTGGTGCTGGTTCAGGTTCAAAGGACTCATCTAGAGGAGGGTGAGCAAGTGGAGGTGGATTTTCATCCTCGTCGTCATCATCTAAAGAAGAAACCAGATCAGAAGAAGGCACAAATGCTGAATATGGCTCGCAGGCTCAAGAAGGCACAACCGTCGAATTAGGTTCATAGGCAAAAGAAGGCACAAATGCTGAATTAGGCTCCCAAGCCAAGACATTTTCATCAAATTTAACATCTCTTCTAATAATATTTTGATTACAATGTGATTGAAGAAGTCTTTAACCTTTGACATCTTCAGAATAACCAACAAATATACACTTCTCACTTTTAGGATGCAATGCTTTCTTTTTCTCATCATGAATGTGAGCCCATGCTATACTTCCAAATACACGGAAGTGACTTACATCTAGTTTAATTTTAGTCCAAGCTTCTTCTGGTGTTATATTTTGAAGATCCTTTGTGGGAGTGAGATTTACTATGTAATTTTCACAGTTGATGGCTTCCACCCAATACTTTAGACTTAATCCCTTAGATTGGATCATACAATTAACCGTTTCTTTTAATGTGTGGTTCTTTCTCTCAGCAACACCATTTTGTTGTGGTGTATATGGAACAATGTGTTGCATTTGGATTCCCTGTGAAGTGTAGTAATTTGTAAAATTATTGTTCACATATCCACCTCCATTATCTGTTCTTAACCTTTGAATTTGATGGCTAGATTTCTTTTCTACAAGGGCCTTGTAGGCAAAAAACTTGTCAAAAAATTCGGTCTTAAGTTTTAAGAAGTAAACCCAAGTATGTCTGGAAAAGTCATCAATGAAAGTTAAGAAATACTTGCACCCAGAAATAGAAGAAGAAGAAAATCGACCACACAAATCACTGTGAACAAGCTGCAAAGGACCCGAGGCGTGCCAAGAGGCATGTTTTTCAAAACTATCCTGATGATGTTTGTTGAGAACACAACTATCACAAACACCATCTCTGCATGAAACAAGAGGAAGAACAGTCACCATCTGTTGATTACATAGTTTCTGCAATGAGAGATATTTTAGATGACCAAACTCCTCATGCCAAATTTTTCTCAAGTCATCACTATGAGCAACAAAAACTGATGAAAAAGATGATCACCCAAAGTTGTCAAACTTGTACAACTTGGTAATATCATCAACAATTCCAGTTGCAAGAACATGATTAGGATCTTTTAGATCCTTGATTATAACTTAGTGAGGTGAAAACTCTACGGTTTTACCTTCACCTAAATGAGTGATTTGATATACTGATAGAAGGTTACAAGAAAGACTTGGAACACATAAGACATCATTGAAATGGCCATTTTCTACTTGTACTGTTCCAGATCCTTCAGCACTAAGAGATCTATCATTACCAACAAATATTTTCTTGGTGTTACATTTATTTAGAGTAGAAAACATGTTTCTATCCTTAGCCATATGATAATATTCTTTAGAATCAATAAGCCACTTACCAGAAGTAGAAGTAGAAGGTGTATTGAAGGAGAAACCAGAAGTAGAAAGTGCATGTCCATGAGAAGAAGAAGAAGAAGTAAAATCAATACTGATGTTGTGCTTCTTCATTGTTGCGTCTAAAGCTTCCGTCTTCTTGAAACATTTGGACTCATCATGACCATCTTTATCAATAAAGTTGCAATGCATGTTAGTATTCTTATTGTTATATTTTGCTCCTTTGTCACCATTAGGAGCTGAAGCTATCTGAGTGGGTTTGGGACCCTTGTATTTCTTGTTGTTGTAGCAAGGATGTTGCTTCTTGGGATACTTGGGTTTATCTTTGTTGGTGTATAATTATGTTCAATATATATATTACACTCATTTAAATGTCAATCCGGGATTCATAACCAATAGAGTTGATGCACTATATGTGCCGATAACATGTAGGTTCCTATGTATGATGAGTATAGAATAAAGAAGAAACAATCAATACCAATACTCTGTTTTACAACTTTTTAATCTATCTTCCTCACACAACTTAAAGATCAGAAAAAAAAACTCATAAACATAATCCAACAAGCATGTGATCTAAAGGTTTTTTCTCAGGTAATGAATCTGTCTATTCACAAGCTCATGAAATAAAAGAGATGGACTTTGAATCTCTCCCTTGTAGCAACTAAACTAATCAACAATTAACACTCTATTTTAGGATATCCAAATACCTCACACAACTTCAAACTTAGCAAAGAAAAATGATAATAAAACTTCTCAAGAAAAACAATCAATCAATGGATTCTATCTTAAGGAACAAGTCTATTCATTCCAGGCTCATGAATTAAAGAGATGAATTTGAGAAGCTTGCTTCCTGTAGAAATCAAAATAGTAAATAGCAATCAAATCCAATCACTCTTGAAATCAAAATCAATTCCACCTTTGTTCAATCCAAATAAATCAATATAAGGAATAGTTAGCATAACTGAGAGACTTTATTATGGAGCATGAAGATGAGATATAAAGTTTTCTGGTTCATGTACATGCTAAAAATACTGCAAACATAAACTCAAAATATCATTTATTTAACAATCCCATACTTCAAACAATTAAATGGCAACCTGCAATATTAGAAAAGGAAAATACCTATTCGATCTAGTATCTAATTGTTCACACTAATTCAAAAAAAAAAAACTCAATGTTGAACTCTTTGAAATGTATTAAAAATCATTAACAACACACTACTGTAAAACACTCACACAAATAGAATTACATTCACGGAATAATTACAAATGAGCTTACCTTGGTTGGATCGGTGGGCCCCTGCCGTGCCAACAAGGAAGCTCAAAGAAACTCATAGAACAAAGAACTTTATATAACACATGTAATTGATGAATTTAACTTCATATTAATTCTTTAGCAAGTATGTTTACAAAAGGAGGCTGTTTAAAAATCCAATTTGCAACATAACAATTTCTCTCCCTTTTGGCTTAGCCATCACTCAATTTATCTAATTTTTACATTACAAATTTTGATCTAGATAGTCCAATCCAAATCAAAACCATTTTCCATCAATGGAGGTCGAGTTCAACCATTAGCTAATCAAGAAAATAAAGTTCCCAGAAATCTGGGCATGATCTTAGAATTTCTGGAAAATTGGCAAAGATTGAGGATGGATCGTTCCCCTTGAGTTGGAGGTCCACACGTGTGCAATATGGATATTCTGGCCCATATATACGAATAAAAACATGGCTCTGGACAAAACCCATGTCCCCAAATGTTTAGATCCATCATCATCGGCCTGAAAATCGAGGTGAAAATCGAGTACCAGAATGTTGGTACCAAAATCATGTAGGTAGTTGTTTAGTACCGGAATACACATAGTCATAATCCTGAGTATCGGATTAGGTGCATGGGTAGTACTAGAATATCGTAGAGTGTGATAGTACTAGATCAAAACTTCCTAAGAGTTAAACAATTAGGATCATGTAAAATCAAACATTTAATCAAATTAACTCAAGAAAAACTAAACAAATCATGCCTTAATCATAATTTACCCCTTATGCACATGAATAAGGTCATTGGGTATGTGTTTGGGAGGAAATAGTCAAGTATAGGATTATAACATAGGAAAAAAGGATCATATACAAGGTAATATAGAGCATTATATATGTCAAAACTGAGACTCAACATTCCCCCATGCTTAAGTCATTGCATGTCCTCATGCAACAATGATCTTCAAAATTTCAAAATTCATGGTACTCTTCACTTGATCAAGCATTCCCTAAAGTGTCATCCTTCTTCAGCTCCTAATTTTAAACAATATAAACTTCCTGGCTTATGCTTCACACTTCTTACCCATGGTAAAGTAGTTATGACAGACAAGTGGAGTCATGGATAAATGTTAGATATGTTAGTGATTTGTCGTTAAGTCTTATCCAATCTATTTTTGATCAAATTTAGGAGAAAGGGTTGGTTGTGACTCTAATATGATTATAGGATAGTAGCCAAGATTTTTCATAATGACTTTGGCTAATAGGCCCCCCTAGCTAGATTACCTTTAAAACAAAAGTGACATAAGCATAGTTTAGATCTCATTTGAAGAGAGGAACACATAAAAGAATACATCCCAAGATGATTAACTCGTTTCTTATCCAATTTTTTAGAGATGAAGCTCTTCTTTCTTAGGTAAGGTGAATTACACATACTGATGGTCCCACTTCTCATACAAACCTATTTATTTTAAATATAGAACTCTAAAGTGGATACTTGAAGGTTCTTAAGTACATTGTTTGAGAGATATAAGGGTCATCTCCTAGCCTTGATTTGATAGTGATTGCTTCAGAATGATACCCAAGGGTTTTTGTTCAGTTTTAAGTGTGCCACTTTATGTTTTTCAACTCCCTTTACCTGGCATAGCCCCGATACCAACAGGACTATTCATTACCGCGATGAGTTTACCTCAGTACCATACAAGCATGGCCCCATTACCAACAGGCTTGTTCAGTACCCCAGTGGGTTTACTTGTACTTCCTGATACTTCCTTTTTATTATATTACTCAAAATATTTAGAATTATGTATACTGCTCATTGACAGTTTTAGAGTTTAAGGAAGGCAGGTGTTACAAGAGTGTTTTATATTTATTAGGCACATAATTAATTGTTTGCAATTATCCCAAGGGTGACATCATCTACATTCAACTTAAATCTCAACTATTCAATGTATAATGGAACATCTAGGATAATGACTAAGAGGTCCCTCTAGTTAATCCTATTAGGGTTCTCATGAAAGTTCATTGAGGTTTTGCAAGGGTGGTCCACCACATGAGGTTTTCATCAATACCTCCAAGAGAAACTTGTAAAGATAAACTTGGATAAGAACTTGTTGAATCAACTAGGTTAGTATTATACATAATGATGTCACCACTTTTCAATGGATATTTCAATTAGCAATCACTTTTTCAAAATGATGAGGTAATAAGACAAGTGCACCCATTATCATATCGAGCTAAATGTTGAAATATCTTCTTAAAGGAAAGCAAGGATGATTCATTCAAGGTTGAGTGTAGAAATGTAGGAGGAAGATGTACTTGAGAGTAAAAACAATTCAACACAGGACTTAAATGATCCTTTATAGAAAGAACATGAAGAGATTAGCCCATACCTCTAATTACCTGAAGTGAAAATGATGTTAAGCACATGACACAGATCATATCACCTTGGCATCAGTACTAGATTGGTAACTGGTATCAGAACATGTTTTTGTAGTACTGTAATAGATAGTACCAGAATAGGACAATAATGGAACAGGGTAGTAATGGAACAGAGAAGAGGGCAGAAATAGAGTGACAGGATGAATGATTTCCATACGAGGAGATGTATACAAGGGCTTGCATAAAATCATGGTAGGGAGTGTGCAATAATTGAGAGTAATCATATGTTTATTACATAATTAGTCTAATTCCTTAGTAAAATAAAATAAAATTGTTGAGTTTATATGTCCTATTGCTTGAAACATTTAAATTGAGCAGAAAAAATTGAATACATGATTAGAGCTACCATCAACTTATTAATAGTACAAGATCACCTAAGTACCGTATGGACACATGGTTTTGATTCTGAAACTTTTGTAGGTTGCACCTTGTAGAAATAGTTGGTGTTCTCTTGGTGTTCCGGAAGAGGACCTGTGATTTGATTCAACTGAAAAACCATGTAGATGGAACAAATACCAACACTAGATGTAGGAACTCTATGTTTGCATTAGAATAATGAAAAATAATTTGGTGACTGAGCTCCAAGCCTTGTGAGAAGAGGGTATTCTGTAATTGGATGACCATATGTTGAGATTTTGGAAGCCTCCTGTTTTGGGACCAGGCTGATCATTGCTCATGTTGGCACTTCCTTTTTATTACAAAAATAATAATCCTAACTATTTCTGTCTCAACAACCACTCCCCCAGTTTGAGGTTTTTCATGGCCTCATGCAAACAATGTGAGACACTAAAAAAACTTCTCAGAGGGTTGCAATCATCGAGATTTTCCATAGCAAATCCATCTTACATTTTCATCATGATTTCCATAGAATTCAAAATATATAGCCTGAGATTTTTCTCAAAATGAGCTGATGCTTCGACCTTTGAAGGCTCGGCTTGCAGGAAAGATTGAATACATTAAGAATCCTATTGATTTTCTGATTGAAAGCGCACCAATTCATCCTCACAAGATATTTTCAAATGATTAATCCAAATCATCAATTGTCAAGTTATAGGTGTGCATTGGGGAAGACTGGCTTGTACAACATATGTGGCAATTTGTAGCTGGAAAAGAGCTCATTTGCATGCTAATGATATTTCCAATTGTGTGGTCTTCTTGAAAGTTGTAATATTCAAGTCATATGCATTTTCAAAAATAAAATATACATGCATGTACCTTCAGATTCTCCAAAGATTTAGCTGCTGTCACATTTGAAAACCCAACAAAGTCATTAAGTTCTCCAAAATGAGCATGCACAGAATATTTTGTTGATGATGGTCTGGAAAGTTGTGGAGAAGGAACACCATAGAATGCAACAACACTATCATTTTTTGTAAACCACACATCACTTGCAATAGATAAAGAACCACCCTTGTAAATGCAGTGACCACAGTCTCAATAGTTGCATCTGCTCCATGGCCTCTTTTGAGGGATTGCAAATTATGGGTGTCTTCAGGATTGTAGAGTTAACAGTGGACATATCCCATTCATTATTTCTTTTAGTAAATTTTGAAGGAGGATTAAGTGTCTCGAAGCATATTAGGCCTTCAAAGCAATCTTCCAACCCTCTGCAACATGAACTTTGTCACTGTTTGTAAATATAATTTTCTGTTGAGGCATGCTTAATAACAAGTTCTTCAATGCATGATCTGGTTTAAGATTCTCATATGGAAATCTTCCGTGAACAAAACTGTGGGAATATTCATAGTAAAATTCATATCCCACTGCCTCGAGTCCAACAATGGTTGTCCCATAAGTCTCATATGATTCTCTGCTTAAGTATGGGACTCTCCTCTTTTCAACTCCAATATTTTTATTCATATAATATTTGATGTTCTTGGTGCATGTTGCAGCAAGTCTGGAATTTAAGGGATATAATGTGTCATCTAGATCAAACAAAACATAGTCATATCGAGACCTATGTTCTGTCACATGTCGATTCTCATCCAGTGCCATTATCGATCACTCTAAATGCAACAAGGAGGGAGACAATGTATGTTGAAACAATGGCGATTCTGAGAATAATCTTACAATACAGAAAGAAAAAGAAAGATAACGAGGTTGAGATGGAATGGTCAGTCCATCTGTTCACCAAGACTCTAATGTCCTCAAAGATCCAGTGACCAGGAATATCCAAGTTCCCATCTCTGCACATGGGAGGACTTGGTACGATCCTTATCAATGGATGCCCAACCTCCAAGACCTTGCTCTCACTCACCATTTTCAAGACGAAAATAGTTACACTGAAGATTTCGTGGTAGACACCATAGAACTACAACAACAATTACAGGAAGAGATGCAGTACATAATGCCTCTAGAGGTATCGACTCCCCTAGAGCATTGGGGTACCTGGTTATATTACCAACGCATTCCTGAAGGAAAGGAATATCCAGTTCTATGCAGGAGAGTAGAGAGACAACCTGGTTTAGTCGCATCATTCCATTATTATCTAAGGAGTTGTTACAGGGATGAAGTTTTGCTTGACTGTAATGAGATTGCAGAACAACTTGGTTATGTTCATGGGGCTATGTTTTGGAATTCAAGAATATCATTAGAGGTCCATTTGATGTGTTAAGCTAATATGAGAGCTAGGATGCAAAGGATACAAGAAAGGGAGTCTAGTGTGCAATAGTTTGTGGAGAATTATTATGGTTTCTTTTACATTCTAACTAATGCCCCTAATCACTTGGCTTGATGTAGTATTGGGAATATAGCCTCAAATAAATGGCAGAGTGTGGTCCAAGTGGCTAGAAATGTCACAATTGAGGATATGGATATGTTTGATAAGTACTTGGTGTTAGTTCTTCATAAGGGAGGAATTCCAGTAATTTGTCCATTGCCTACGCCTCTACAAATTGACTTAAATGATGGAATGAAGCTTGAATAACTTACTCCATGGTTCCTATAAATGTTGGCTAACATGTGCACTTTTGTTCCTAGATCGAATCATGATCAAGTCTTCTATTTTCCATGCAGTGATCTCAAAGAGATTCAGCAACAAATCCATCAACGATATTCAAAAGATCACTACAAATACATGATGTTGATCCTCAACATACTTTCATCAATTTATCAAACCAAATGAAATGAGTGAACAATAATATCAATCATTCAAAAGCAAACATTGAATGAAATTTCAAATTAAATTCCCCCACAATAACAACAAGGGTCATAACTTCTCTTGCACTCACATATCTTCTTGGAGCTCATCTCATACTTCTTATAGCTCTCTATCAGGATCTTCTTCTCAAAATTCAACATCCAATGATCAGGGTTTTGGAAATAATGTATGGGATTCTATGCAAGTGCTCTTACCATATCTCAAGATGATATCCAAAATCACATAGGCACACAGAAAAGCATTTACCGAATAGTTCCAACATTTAAGAAACAACAATCTTGGCAACTCTATTTCCAATTCATGGTTGATTACAAAAAAATGGATTTATGAGGTTGCAAGTGGGATACAAAAATGTATGTATTTCTGCTACAAATCAATAGACTGTAACTTCACTATATGATGTTCCAAAAGTATGTCAATTTCTCTAGGATTTTCATTATTATCTGCAAAATGGACAGGACACTTGATCCCATATATGCATACTGAACAATTTAACAAAAGGGACACATGTGGGGTTATAAGTGGGCATTGGTGGGATTATGAAAAGAAAGGCAAGGACAAGTGGTAGAATAACAAGCTTGAAATGTTGTCTTTATGATAAATTTCCTTCATTTTCAATAAATTATAAGGATTAGAAAAATGCTTACCTCAAGTCACCCTTGGAGTTGATACTTACATATCTAAATTATAAGTTACTTTTACAAGAACTTGAGCCTTGAAGACCATCCGAAAAATCTAAGTCTGCATGACTGGATTTGAAGAATGCACCCAGGCTGCTAGGAAACTATTGATATATTGCTTGTATGCAGTCCCGGTACCAAAAACAATCATGTTGTTGCCTTTGAGATGTTTGTTAGTGAGCAACCTGCTATAAGAACAAATATTGGGCATGGGAACAATGACATCCTTGTTTCCAACAAGCTTCCTTGTCAACTGTTGACATTCCCTGCTTATTCGGAAAACATAAAAGAACTACTGAACTATATTTTAAACTGAACCACTAACTATATGCATCTATTTATTCATTTTCCTACCCTACTTGAGAAAAGAGAAAGCCCCTTTTTCAAGTATAGGAAAATTTCCAGTGAATCCATGTGCATAGCAGGGTTAGAAATATATCCATACTCGGTTTTAAAAGTTAAATTTTAATGCATACCGTAGTATGAATGACTAGCTGCTTTGATGATGAGATCAAACAAAAAGTAACAGAGTAGTGTGTCTTGACAACTAATTGGAACCATCTTTCAATAGGATCAATATATTCTCGTTTCCCTTCTTTGATTTGGTCACACAACTTATCCTCCTTTTCCATGCCACGCATAATATTTTCTTCAAGATGATTGGTCTTTGAGGTACATATAGGATCTGCTGAGAGTCATGCTAAGAAATTCTCAATATTAGGTTCTAATGATTGCTCTCCATGGAATTCTATCCATGATTCTTGAGTCTCCTCAAAAAATTGACAATAGGAATCCAAAGGGACTTCTAAATCTTCTTGTGGAGAGACAACTAAATTCTTGGCTACTATCAAGATATTCTCTTCCTGAGAGGTGGGTATTCCATCTACTGCTAGAATGCGAGAAAGTTCTTGGAGGAAAATTCTTCAAGCTCTTGATCATCCTTAAATTACTCTAGCTGGTTGATGATCCCTGTCTCGCAGCACAACTTAGTACTCAGGGGTTCTTACATCACCCCAAAAATGATTTATCATCAAATATTTGAATATTAAAACTATTTGAAAAAATAAAACACACCAAACTTGAACTCCTTGCATTACTGGGACCCTTTTGTCATGAGGTTATCGGTTCACACAAGTTATCCCATCATGAAGACAAAATTTTGCATAAAAGAAGGAAAAACACACTTGCATCAAAAGAAGAGAGGACAACCTAACTTTGGAGCAACCCCACCAAAGTGGATGCATGGGCTCTTTCCACACATCTTATCGTCTTCTCTATGCCCTTAGGTCATCCATAAAACCAATCCAAAATCATTAAATTCAAATGCTACCTATTACCGTTTACAACTCCCCGACAACGACACCAAAATGTTGGTGTACAAATATGTTCAATATATATCTTACACTCATTTAAATGTCAATCTAGGATTTGTAATCAATAGAGTTGATGCATTATATGTGTCGATAATAGATAGGTTCCTATGTCTGATGAGTATAGAATAAAGAAGAAACAATCAATACATATACATTGATTTACAACTTTTTAATCTATCTTCCTCACACAACTTAAAGATCAGAAAACAAAACTCATAAACATAATCTAAAAAGCATGTGATCTAAAGGCTTTTGCTCAGGTAATGAATCTATCCATTCACAGGCTTATGAAATAAAAGAGATGGACTTTGAATATATCCCCTATAGCAACTAAACTAATCAACAATTAACACTTTGTTTTAGGATATCCAAATACCTCACACAATTTCAAACTTAGCAAAGAAAATTGATAATAAAAATTCTCAAGCAAAACAATCAATCAATGGATTCTATCTTAAGGAACAAGTCTATTCATTCTAGTGTCATGAATTAAAGAGATGAATTTGAGAAGCTTGTCTCCTATAGCAATCAAAATAGTAAATATCAATCAACTCCAATCACTCTTGAAATCAAAATCAATTCCATCTTTGTTCAATCCAAACAAATCAGTATAAGGAATAGTCAGCATAACTGAGAGACTTTATTATGTAGCATGAAGATGAGATATAAAGTCTTTTGGTTCCTGTACATGCTAAAAATACTGCAAACATAAACTCAAAATATCATTTGTTTAACAATCCCATACTTCAAACAATTACATGGCAACCTAGAATATTAGAAGAGGAAAATACCTATTCGATCTAGTATCTAATTGTTCACACCAATTCAGAAACAAATAACTCAATGTTGAACTATTTGAAATGGATTAAAAATCATTAACAACACACTACTATAAAACACCCACACAAATAGAATTACATTCACAGAATAATTACAAATGATCTTACCTTGGTTGGATCGGTGGGCCCTTGCCGTGCCAACAAGGAAGCTCAAAGAAACTCACAGAACAAAGAACTTTATAGAACACATGTAATTGATGAATTTAACTTCATTTTAATTCATCAACAAGTATGTTTACAAAAGGAGGCTGTTCAGAAATCCAATTTGCAACATAACAATTTCTCTCCCTTTTGGATTAGCCATCACTCAATTTATATAATTTTTACATTACAATTTTTGATCTAGACAATCCAATCCAAATCAAAACCATTTTCCATCAATGGAGGTCGCATTCAACCATTAGCTAATCAAGAAAATACAGTTCCCATAAATCTGGGAATGATCTTAGAATTTCTGGAAAATTGGCAAAGATTGAAGATGGATCGTTCCCCCTGAGCTAAAGGTCCACACGTGTGCGATCTAGAGATTCTGGCCCACAAATCCGAATAGAAACATGGCTCTAGAAAAAACTCGTGTCCCCAAATTTTTATGTCCATCGTCATCAGCCCATAAATCGAGATGAAAATCGAGTACCAGAATGTTGGTGCAAAAATCCTGTAGGTAGTTGTTTAGTACCAGAATACACACAGTCATAATCCTGAGTATAGGATTAGGCACATGGGCAGTACTGGAATAACACAAAGTGTGATAGTACCGGATCAAAACTTCCTAAGAGTCAAACAATTAGGATCATGCAAAATCAAACATTTAATCAAATTAACTCAAGAAAAAGTAAACAAATCATGCCTTAATCATAATTTATCCCTTATGCACATGAACAAGGTCATTGGGTATGTGTTTGGGAGGAAATTGTCAAGTATAGTATTATAATATAGGAAAAAAGGATCAAATACAAGGTAATATAGGGCATCATATATATGTCAAAACTGAGACTCAACAATCTTTCTGCTGGGCAACTAAGGATTTGTTAGAGGTACCTGCAGTGCTGATCACTCCAAGTTGTATAAACTTATCTTCCTCTCTAATCAAAGAAGAACAAAAGGATTCAAGAGTGGGTTTTTCATAAGCTTTCCCTAGAGCCTCTCTCATGGCATAAAAAGTAGATACAAAAATAGAATATGCACTACCTAGCTTAGAAAAAATAAGATAGATGCAACGCTCTTCCTGCATTTTTATCTTACATTCTTCACATAAAATTCAGAGTGTTTTAAACTTAGATAAATAGTCTCCAAGGAAAGAAAAATCACTTGGACTCAAGGTCAATATTTTATTTTCTAACTGTTGTGCTCACATAATATTGAGTTTACCAAACATAGATTCAATCTTGTCCCAAGCTTCTTCCGGGTCATCAATTTCTTGAAGGTGTTACCTTAAATCAGGAGAGATGGACATTCTGATTAGTCTACATGCTTCATCATTCCTATTATCCTACTTGGCTTTCTTATCAGCATCAGTGGATGCTTTTTCCTTTCCCAAATTAATCCTGTACAAGCCTTTACTTCTTTATAAATCTTCCATATGAGATTTCCATTGGAAGTAGTTGTTGCTGGTAAGAAAGACATTACTTGTAGAAGCCATATTAAATATGTAGATAATATGGACTTAAAAACTGAAAATGATGATCTGGATGGAAAGAGCATGAAAAATTATGCGGTTTTAAAAAAAACGACATTGAAAACGGACTTCTGATGTGAGAGTTATGCCGTTTTTAAAAATGGCATAAGCGGTAACCAACTGACCACGTGATAGTGTAAGTTGCTTTATGAAGTGACCCACTTTTATAAAGAGAAGTGGGAATCACTTTTACAATGAAGTTACTTTATAAAAGAAAAACTACATGCAAAATAAATAACTCTAAAATAAAATATTAAAGCTACTTAGTGATTCACTTTTATACTTGAAGTGAAATACACTTTACAATTTTAGCATGATTTTTTTTTTTTCAAAAAGCTAACAAAAGAGAGACTTGAACTCAAGACCTCTTACTTAATAAGGCAAGTTTTAACCAAATGGTATAGCAAAACATATTGTAATGTTCAGAAGGAGGATTGTTGTTGTTGTTGTTGACGGCCTTGGAGAGCATGCTAAAAAAAATCTCTTTTCACACAAGAAAAAAATTTTGCTTCTTGATGACAACAAGGGTTAGATCTTGGTTAGCTTACCCAGAAGATGCACCTTTTCCTATCTGTTTCTGATTTTTTGAGATTGCATAGGGTGCAGGAAAAATACCATACACATATATAAAAGAGTAGCAACCCAGAAATAAAAAATACAAACCGAAATAAAATCAAAATAAAACTTTGCAAAAATTTTAAAAATGCGTATTCAGGCTTTATACCTCTGGATCTGACTGTAATGACCATATCTTGGGAAAACGGAAACCTTTTTGTGTGAAACGAAAAGTGTTCCTAAATGAAACGAGTGCTCCAGACACAATGGAACAGTCCTCTTATCCCATAAATGTATGAAAATGACAGAAAATTGAGATAAGGAAACTCATCTTCACGATCTCGATCTACAACATGAGCGGGTCTTCAAACATGCTTTGATACCATGTTTGACAACACAATTATTCCAACAGAGGACGAACACCTTCAGTAACCACTCACACAACCATATCAAATATCAACACACTGATGTTTTCACGTGGTAAAGCCCCTACGGGGAAACATCCATGACCCCAGCCAACGCGACCACTTGGAGCAGTTTATTAATGCAAAGAAAAAAAATTACAGAGAGATTTTACAAGAGAGTTTCTCACAATCGATCATCGGAAAATGAAATTCCATGCTCTTTAAATAGAGATCATGGACCAATTGGGTGCTAATCCATGGATTAATGACCATTAAGATCGAGAAGAGTATGAACCGTCAGATCACTCTATGTTGAGAACATATCGTGACTGTCGGATTTCCTAACTACAAATGCATACTAATGCATACTAAGGAAACACACTAAGAAACACACTTTTACCTAATGACATATTAGACTAAGTAGATCTTAAATAACTCCTAAGTGTCTAAATATCCTAACAGGCCTTACCCTCGGGACTCCCAAATGAGCATGCTTTGTTGTCTTTCAATCTCACTTTGAAATTCGTAAGAAACATCCAACAAGACTGTATTTATTGTTTTCGATCTTGTCTAGATTATCTGAGAAAAGAATCCTCCTAGAGTCTTCTTTAAGCCCTTTTTAGACTCTCTAAAAATGAAAATATTTCCAAGCGATCTTGTTTCCCTTCACGATCGCCAAACTCAAATCTAAAGGAACATTTGTCTGATAGTAGTTTACCCCCTTTTCGGTCTGGACGTCTAATTTTATGAATAAAGGTATGCTCTAGGAACTTTGGTTCGCTAGAAGAGTATTCTCATCTGTAGTTTTAACCCTTTTTCGGGCTTGAGGGACTGAATCTTTGAAAAATGAACACTCTCCTTGGTTTTGGTTTATCACCTTTTTCCGGCCTTGGAGATTACTTACAAAAAAGGAACCCCCCCGGAGTCCATAGTTAAGATATTTTTAGACTCCCTAAAATTGAAAAGATTTTCGAGTGACCTTGTTCCTTCACACTCGTTAAACTAATTCAGAAGAACATCTACTGGCATGAGTTTAAATTTTTTTCCAGCATATAGATTATAGCAGAAAAAGGTACACCTCGAGAGATTTGTCTCACCGGGAGAGTTATCTTTAGTTACTTTTATACTTTTTCGGGCTAAGGAGACTAAACTCAGAAAAAGGCTATGAGTCCATAGTTAAGCTCTTTTTAGACTGCTTAAAATTGAAAATAGTTCCGAGTGATCTTGTCTTTGTCATAGTCATTAAAATGGTTTTGAATATACATATTTTTGGTGCAAGTTTAACCCTTTTTCAAACCGACTATACTATCTTTGAAAAATGTACTCCCTAGAGTCTTCTTTTTGCATTTTTTCAGACTCTCTAAATGTGAAAAAACTACCGAGCTTACCTTCTCTAGGATCATAAAAATTACATAGTAGGGGTCTCATTATGTCTTGCTTAATCTCATTTACGGGTCTCATCTTTGCGTCTTTGGCCTAATGTCGGCTCCATGTTTCTCTCAACTAAACCTTTGAAGCATTCCTTATACGAAATCCTTGCAACACTTCTTTCCTCTGCGACCTGACATCTTGACCCATGGAGGAATTTTCCCCGAGTGTCCTTTTTCGACACATGTCTCTTTTCTCTGAGCATTAATATGTTCCATCCACTTGGAACTAGTATGCTTGCTTGCAGAATCATTCCTCCTTTGTAACGTATCATTCTTTTATTCTTTTTCAAACTCTTAAAAAATTGAAAAAGACAAAAAAATCAAATATTCCAAAAAGAGGGGACGTGAAATATTCATTCTTTTTTCGGAAGAAACGAGAGTCATCCTTGGAAAAAGAACATCCTTTCATTTGTTCATCAAGAATTGGGATCTAGTATGAACTTAGGAAGTTGTTCTTGCTACATAGAGCTATTTCCTCCTCTGTTTGGTTACTCTTCCAAACACATGGAGAGTTTGCGTTGCCTCCTCCATCAAAAATTTATGTCAATGTCATGTTTCCTGAGTCTGATCATCTTTTGTGATTTTGTCCAAGGGAAGTTTCACTCAACCTGATTCAAACTTTCTGCAGGTTGTCTCTTTACCTTCATGAGTCCGCCATCCTGAGTGTCCAGTCAAGTCGATATTTGAAATCGATGAAGTTCTCTGCCTGATCATTAAGATCCTCATGTCTTTTCCCTACAAGCTATCGAAGACCTCAGGGTAGTGAGTTATACACTCCCATTATACTCCTACCTGAGTTTTGAAGATCTTGAAGTTGTTTCTTGAGCTATGAAGACATCATCGCCAGACGCAGTCATCATTATCTTATTAAAGATACATAATATACTTGTATATCTTCGAATGATTTTGAGATGTAGATCCATTGTGTATTTATCGCAGCTACACTTTATATAGTTATATGACATAGATCTGCCATGTATTTGATTGGAAACCATGATTTAGTTCATCCCAAACATGGGTATGCTCGCTTCAGAGAGACAATTGTTGTTTTGCAGATGGCGCCTCCCGAACTCTGGTCCCTGGCTCACTCGATTTTGTGCATTGGTGAATGTGTTGTAATGTATTTTGACCATTGATTTCTCTTATAACATCACACATTAGGGGGCATCTGTTATAGCCCTAAAATTCCCTATTCATGCATACATGGGCTTGGACCTCTTACTTGCATATTTTTCCAAAGAATTGTTGAGTATCTCTTCTTAAAAAACCATTTTTTAGAGCATGTATGCGTCCCACACCACTAACTATCACATACATACGCTTGATGCATGATAGACATCCCACATACATATGCTTGTTGCACAAAACAAAACCTATGTATACCTGCAAAAGTTGCAAAAATTAAAAAGTTGTAAGGAATTCAGTGGAATTCATGGGATATTAGAGGTTTCCCAAGCAATTCACCTACTATAGCCTATCTCCCAACCGAATAACCATCCTTTTTTCATACAAAAGGAGGTGTTGGGGTCTCATTTCAACAAAAAGCATAAGAACAATGAAACTATGCCCAATTTCACTTCCCTTGCTTGCCTAATATTCTGCTACCTTTTGTGAGAGATTGCCTCAACATTCTCTCTTCAGTCTCTTATTCTTCCATTCAATCCATTCCCTTCCCTTGAGGTGATAATAATATTGAGAGAAGAGGCCTATTGAAGGTGCACTTGGAGCATTGTAAAGAGGAGCCTGGACCAGGTTTATGGAACAGTGGCCAACACAGATTGTAATTTTTGGTTTTGTTTGATGAATAAAATAATCTCTTTTCCCTCTCCCAAATGATGATGTTTTGTGTATTTTATTTTATTTATACATATCATTTGATATATAACCCTAAATCATGAATAGAAGTAGCATGCTTGTAGTCCTTATTTGCCTAGTTTTGGATGCAGGTCATCCTTGGGAGGAGACTTACAGTCTTTGTAACTACAGAGATTGAGGAGATCATCACCAGACGTGGGATAAAAGGTGCAATTAATGATGTTCTCTCTTATTTCTTTCTTTTCATTTATTTTGGTATGTTTGGGGTAGAGTAGAAAATAGATTGACTTTTAGATAGTCATTCACTCTGTCTATATTTTAAACCCTGGTATAGTTAAAGGGGGGATTTTCCTGCTAGCAGGCTCCAACCCTCTAGTTTTTCAGGCTACAACATGAGGGAAGCTCCAATTCCCCAATTCTATGGCTACAACCAAAAGGAGGCTACAACCCCCTATGTTCTTCAACTTCAACTGGAAGGTGGCTACAACCACCTATCCTTTCCCTGCCCAACCTCCCTGAAATATAAGTATAATGATGGAACCATTGTCACACTATCACTGTGAGATATACTGCTATAAACTTGTACCAATCAACCTGCACCAAACAACCTAAACCATGCATCAACCTGTAGCTCAACCTCAAGTAAAATTCCTCATCAATTTCATCATACAAATCTGATTTGTAACTTTGTAATAGACTTGGTGTATATGATCACATATGTTGGCCCTTAGTTATGGATGTACGTGAATATTAAGGAAATAAGAGCAAAGTATGAACTGCGTGGAAAACACATTGACTGAGATTGGGTCAAAGTGGCCAAAGAAGCAAAAAATAAGGAGCAAAGTAAGAGAAAGTGAGACATTGAATGAGAAGACCGAGGAAGATAGATCAATAAGGAAGATGGATCGTGGAAAACTCAGAAAGAGGAAAAATCCATCAACGAGTGCTTGGTGCACCTTACAGGAAAGAAGGAAAGATAGGATGGTGAAGCCCTGAAAATGCAGGTCAAGTTGACCTAGGGTTTTAGACACCTAGTGTTTTGGCATTTTAGGGTTTTTGTTAGAAAAATAGGAGCGCGGAGCAATAAAATAAAACAAATGCGGAAAAAAAACACAGAAGATACAAAATATAATAGAGACACAGATTTACATGGTTCACCCAGTGTGGGCTACGTCCACCAGAGAAATTGTCAGGTCCTTCCTTTATTATTATCCAACAAATGAATGGACACAACCTACAACAAAACTTCTTGTAACTTCCTCTTCTTTCTCTCAAAGTATCCTCTCTCAGAATACAATACTCGCCATAATGCATAGCCGCAATACATTTCCCTCATAATAGAGGGTTGCCTTCTAGGGAAAAAAACCCTAACACAATTTCTACCATTAGATATGTGACCTTATAATGAATGATCTAGATTTACAATGAAATTATAATATACATTTATAAGGCAATTTTTCCTTCAGGGGCTTCGCCCTCGAACCCCTGCAGAGGGGGTACCCCCCCTTGAACTCCCCTATGTGGAAGAGTGTACATACTTTTGGGGTGTAAAGTCTTCATGGGGTATAAACACGGCTGAAAGCAATGACCTCTGAATCAGGAAGATAATCAGGCTCCACAACCAATAGTTTTGACATCTAGGTTTTGGCCTAAGGATGTCTGAGAGTCATTGTAATGTATAAATAAAGGTCAATAGCACCTAGGATGGGTTTGATTATGTAATGAATGATTATTTTTGTTGAGAGAGAGAATTATTATGTTGAAAGAGAGTCTGTGTTGTAAGATCTTCAACTGGGTGTGAAGATCAACCCTGCAGCTGGGTGCACAGAGAAGGGAGAGAGAGAAAGAGAGAGAGATATGCAATCTAAATGCGCATATGGAACTTTATGTTTTCACATAATATATCAAGAAACATAGTTCTGTGGACATATCCCTAGGGAGAGGGTGACCCACGCATATCTTGTTGTTTTGTGTGATTGATGTTGTGTTCTTTTTCTTCTGTTATTCTGTTATTGTATCATTGTATCATATTTGAGCTATAGTTCGCATAGTAGTCTTAAAGGAGATAAAGAGTAAATGAGTTTCTATGTGTTATTGTTTTGGGTCCACTTTTCATTTCCTCTAGTTGTAGACACCTGTGTCCTGCAACACCCTATCACTACTTCAGGTGAGACTGCATCTACTTCGTAGGTGTTTCTGAAAGGGCCAGTAGTTAGGGCTAGTTGGTGTGTTGTTAGAGTTGAACCATGGGTCTTCCCCCATGCCAAAAACATACTTGGAAACCTTCCTCAACAAGAGACTATCATTTTCTTCAAAATTTACTTTAGTCTCACATGACTAGTTTTGGATTAGTCAACAACCCTAAATTGCAATAATCATAACTATGTACCTATAATGAATAAAGGTAAAAAAATTGTACACAATGTTCTTCAGTATCTTGTCTACAATTTCTCTAGGTTTCATTTCTTGGAACCTCCCAATAAACGAGTTATATAAAAAATGGCACACCTTGCTAAATTTTGGCTTATTCTAGAGATCAAACTTGTAGAGAATGCCCTACACATAATTTTTTTTTATAGATATGAAAATGTTAAAAAACATACTACAAAATGTACTCTAACCAATACATTTGGTCTTACTTAATTTGGATATGTTATGAAGAAGTTATGACATTTTTACCTAAAATACCTATTTTAAACTAGTTTTAGGACTAGCCACAAACCCTATTTTCCACAAAGTGTAACTCCCAAAATAAAACGACCCACAAGATGAATTTTTTATCACAATTACTTGGATACGTTTAATCAATGACCTCCATATTTCGATGTCTGAATCATTGAAATTTTTTTTATTGCAAAAATGGTGATATGACCTGTAAATAACATACCTTAGAAAGCATCATCAAAAGACTTTATCCTCCCTTGAATGTCTGCCTTGTTTACTTCACCTTCCCTCTGAAATTCTCCTTATATATCCTTTGGTTACCTAAGTGACTTGTATATATTCAATATTCTCAAGTGTAATTAAATGAGATACCCTTGCCCCTTATTTATACTTTTATGTAGCTTCCTCAAGGGGTTACCTTCTAACCATCTTAAACAACTTTCCATATTTTATGGCTAATCCACTTCTAACCAATTGTCGACTTAGTAATTTCTCCATTAAATTTATTATTTAAATCATTTCTTTTGTATCCACTTTGATTTATAGTACAATCATCACTTTAATTTATTATTTAAATAATTTCTTCTTTGCAACCACTTTGACTACTTTGACCTTTTCGGGCTTCTAGATGACTCATGAGGGTTCTCCAACTTCACATGGCCATAACTCTCTAACCGTGAGGAGTTATGTGACATTCCACATACCACCGGAAATGTCATGGCATATAATATCCATATAGAATAGTATTACCTTCAAATATATTAAAACTCATACCACAAACCTAGGTCCAATACCCAAACCTTTGTGTTACCGAAATTCACTAGCAGACTTTCTTCAAGGGTTGACATCAATGAAAACCAACCCAAATAATCAACATATATTTCAAAATGATTGATCGAAATGCTGAAAATTTATATAGACACTCGTTGAGTAACCCTTCTATGAATAGGAAAGGCTTAATTAAAAAGTTGATCAAACAAAAATTTGAAAAAAGTAAAAAAAAAAAAAAAGCATATTCAACACAAATAAGCTTGAATACTTATGTATAAAAGGCCCAACATAAAAACAAACTAAACCTCACTAATGTGAAATGTAAATACATTTAAGCATCATCATGAATAAATTCATCCTTCTTAGGTATGGATGCATCCTCATCAATCCCAATATCCCGCACTCTCTTCTCCACATTCTCTTCAAACACAATTTCAAACACTCTCTTCTCCACATTTCCCTATAACACATTTCAAATTTGTACATTTGAAAATTAAATTAAATGATTTTAACACATTAACTTGTAGTTTTAAATTCACCTGGATGGGGTGCCACCTGGAATGCAAAGGGGGATAGATGGCATGGAATGGCGAGGGGAGTTAATATCCCAGGCCACCACCCCCAACATATTAACTTCCCATGGCATACACCATGTAGAGAGTTAATTCAGTGTGGTTGGCAGAGCTCTCAGATGAGCGATCCAGCCAGGATACCAGTACCAGTCACTTGCAACAGTCCCGTTGGCCTTTAATGGCGATGGGAGAGGAATATCCAACTCCTCACAGAGTTAAAGGCAACCCTATCATGTATTTCTTCATGTTTTTCACCTGGCATGCTCACTACACAGAGTTCCTTGGCCCTTACGAACTTCGTAGCCTCATAGCTTGCACTCTGTGCGTCCTCTTGGCCTCATTTTTTCACCACCATCCCCCCACTCCCCTATTCCTCCCACCATGCCCATAGAGTGGGGGAAGGTCAGGAGAGGCACCAGAAAAAAAAATTCCCTCACTCAGGCCACCAGACTAAGCACCTCTCAACAAGCTCTAATTTCTCATTTCATCTGTTCCCATAGCCTGATCAGAATCTGGACCAGGGGTCTAAAAAATGCTCAATTTTCAAAGTGCTCGGAATGCAATGAAAATGGTTCCATTGCGTCCGTCTCGTTCTCCTGATTTCGGCGGTATATTTATTTTCGCAAACGGAGTCCGTATGGAGAAGTTATCGAGGTCTGTTCGCCGAGCCAAACAGGTAAAAAAATGTGTTGACTGGGCAGGCCGTACTGCCACGTGGCAGGGACGTACAGTGCTGACGTGGCAGACGTACAGATGACGTGGCCGTCCGTACAGGACACATGGCGGCTCCAGGGCGTGACACGTGTCACGCATTTATGGGCTTTTTGGCATGCATTTTGACCAATTGGAAGGTGACACGTGTCACCACTGGATAGGTGACACGTGGCACCAGGGTGACGTCAGCATCCTATGTGGCTATGATGACGTGGCGACCGTACAGTCTGTGTGCCATTGATGACGTGGCAGAGTGTGGTTGGATGACAGCTGGGCGAGTAAGAATGTGACACGTAGCATGAGGTGGACGAATAGAAAGGTGCCACGTGGCCCAATGAAAGGTTGCCACGTGGCACCCTGGGTTTGACTAATTGGTCTTGGTTTCAAAAATATATGGAGGTCGACCGGATTCGAACCGGCAACCTCCCCCACCATCGAAAGATTTGGTAAAGGTCGCGTGCCATTGGGCCACGCATTGAATCTTGTTTGGTAAGTGGGCAACATTATATTTCAATATATGATTATTTGGTGGTAGGCGGGGGTCGGGGCCCCCAACCCTCGGTCACATGAATCCTCCCACGGGACCCTACCCTTCGATAGCATTGGCGCGTTTTAAATTTGTTAAACCCCGGTTTTATTTATGTGTAATATGACCGTTTAAAGATTATAGCGCGGGTGTTAATTTAATACACACGGTTATATTTTATGCATACATGTGACCAACACAAGATTTGCGCGCGGTTCCAGTTAACACTATATGCCATGATTTCCAAACGTTGTCATGTGACCACGACTTCACACTTAATGCTAACAGTTGGCGCGTGGTTGGGCGGATTCCGCCATTTTTGGCAATATGCTATTTTTAGCCAAACTACTCCAATTTTAGTGGAGTTTG
>JZKD02S0441997.1:89590-102812 GCA_000966675.3 Picea glauca | reverse complement strand
AAATAGTAAGTTCTCACATTTTCAGAGGACACATTGGAGTGTATAACTCACTTTTTAAATTATGGAAAATGGATACCTTGCACCCTTAAACAAGTACATTCCATTTTCAGATCATAGCCCCACCAGGAGCACTCAGAAAACCCTGAGCACTCTGAAAATGGAGACCCCATCCTCCTCGTTCCAAACTTAGATAACCTTGGGCACTCCAAAAATGGAGACACTGTCCTCCTCGGTGCACTCTCCAACGTTGTCTCTGCATTATCAAGTGGGCGCAGTGAAGGAAGAGGTGACTCCCCTTCCTTTTAAATCTAGCCTCATCACTGTCAATGAGGAGATTCCACCTCCAGTTTTGCATCCAGGCCCAAGCTCAGTGAAAGTGACAAAGATACCCTCAGAGGTGCACCTCCCCACTGCCACCATCCTTCTCGCCCCCCCGATTCTCAGGCCAGGTGAGATTTACTACGGGGACGGGAGCTGTATCTTGGAGGAGGAAATCCCTCCAAGATGGAAATTGACAGGTGCAGGGAAGGATTCAACTATAGCAGAAGACAAAGGCAAGGACAAGGGAGAAGAGAGCTCACACTCTGCCTATCATCTGGTAGAGGATCATATTGAGCTCCTCTTTGACATCCGTCAGTGGCAGGATGAATAGGTGCATGGCTAAGGGATCATCAATCAACGCCTAGTCTTGCTTCTTGAGGCATTCGCATATTCTCCAACGCAAGCCCACTATCCAACTTGTAAGCAAAGATTCACCCCAACATACACCTCTCATGGATATCCGGGTTCTCCAATGGCATGATGCGGCTCACCCTAGGTCCTCATTTTTTGTTAATTACAGTTATAGAGTAGATAGTGATAAGATAGTTTTCACTCTCTTTTTTGGTTGTGCAATTCTCTCAGTAATGACGGCTTTGAATGAGGCCAACCCTAGGATGGATAGAGGGAACAAGGTTCCTGTAGACATTAGCAATTCTCTGCTCCATTTTTGTAAAATATTTTTTAGACATGATAGACACATTATCGCTTAGAGCTACCTATTCTGGTTTCCCTCCTGTGGTGGAACAGGTGGCTTCCAAGCATCACAAAGCTGTAAACTTGTGATTTAATACAAGGTCCTTCTTTTATTTACAAAAAAAAAATTGTAGTTTAAAATTTTTAAACATGTAATACTCATGATGTGATAACTTGAATATCATCAAAAACACAAGAGGATGGAATTCCCATGGTTGGTTGAGTCACAATATTACCCACCATACCCTAAGATTCAATAAATTATATATTGTTTAAGACAATTTTCTTTTAAATTAATAATTTAAATGACATTGCAATTTTCATATATAGATAAATTTGTTTTCAACATGCAATGATACATGTGAACTCCCACCCTCTTCAAAATATCCCAATGGGAATTGGGACAAGCCCTCTCAAGTAGTGGGAGAAAAAATATGAATCTATGAACAACACAACTAAGAATTAAATAGAGTTCAATGTGTTCACATTAATACAAAAACATAAATTTCATGTATGTTGATTATTTAACAAGTTGTGAAGAATGGACAACTAAACTGATCATATGTGGATATTAGAAAACACATACCTGATTCAACCCATCCAAATTTAAACTCGATGAATAAAGTCTCCTATTTATTGAAGATTCATTTAAAATATGACCAAACTGCAATTAATGAAATAACAACTCAATTATTTCTAAAGATACAATGATATGTATCTAAATTTAGAACTACAATAAAACTATCCTCAAATGCATGAAAAATTTACTAACCGTA
This sequence comes from Picea glauca, assembly GCA_000966675.3. NCBI lineage: Eukaryota > Viridiplantae > Streptophyta > Pinopsida > Pinales > Pinaceae > Picea > Picea glauca. The sequence continues at coordinate 101,022 of JZKD02S0441997.1, read as the reverse complement.
AAACATACCAATATGATGTTGAGTTCATCATTCTAAATTAACTCCTTCCAAGTGTTATCACCCTATAAATTATAGGATCAACTGGTGACTAGGATATTATCTGTCTCTAGTGTTTTTGTTGACAAATGATTTTTCATTCTGCAAATAATTTGAAAAGAAAAAAAAAAAGAAAAGAAAAGAAAAATAAAAAAGAAAAGAAAAGAAAAGAAAAGAAAAAGAAAAAAGAAAAAGAAAGAAAAAGAGGGCATAAAAGAGTTGCAATAAAAGCCCCATGCAATAATAGTAACTTGGTCCATACCTTTCAATCATGGCCAAGTTCTTTTTAAATTTGATGTTGATAGGGTAGTGAATGAATTTGGCTAAATAGTTTAATCTTAGCCAAAGTGTCTAGGTTATATTAGTGAATAAATCTGGCCAGACTGTCTAATCCTGGTCAGATAGCCCCAGGGTAGAGTAATTTCTTAACCCAAAAGTTTAATCTGGGTTAACTGTCATAGGAAACTAGGTTAGAACATAGGTTAGTGGCACTGTTGCTTCGTTTCAATAAAGCCAGCTTGATGTAAGTGTTGCACCATGTTTCAAATGCTTAAAAGATAGTTTGGTCGAAGTCCCTTGGTGGTGTCTACTTGGAAATTTGGGAAAAAACCCATAAAATGCATTTATCCTAAGTTTTTCCTAACGCATGTATTCTCCGCTCCCCATTTATACTCCCCGCACATACCGACGGTCCTGATCGAAGTGCCCAGATCTACGGTGCACAAAGCATTCCATCCCCCCCCCGACCATTTTGATTTTAACCGGGGGGTTCGAAATTGACGATAAGACTTGCGCTCATATGGACGACTTAAGATCGAGCGCTCAAATCAACGAACAATATTTGATTACGGACCCCCTCCCCATCTGTTCTGCCTTTAATGAAGGGGGGGGGTCTGGAATGAGTAATAAAAGGAACGCTAAGATCTACGGCCAGGAAACATGCGTGTAGATCAACAACCCTAAATGGATTTCAGACCCCCCTGGATGATCTGCTTTTAACTGAGGGGGGGGGGTCCGAAATGGTAATTTCCCTCTGGAGGGTCCCTTGTATTATGTGGCATAAATCTATTGGTCCCGAAGTCCCATCACCATCTGTTATCTGACATACCCCCCGTCACTTATGGACGTCACCTTCCACTTGTTCCACTTGTTCCCGAGTTAGTCACATCCCATAACTGTTGTCAGTCCCCTCCCCCCTTTCACTCATGGAAAGCCCCTTATTACAAATTTTACCTCCAATCCCTAGCCACCACGTCACTCATCCATATCTTTCAGCCACCTTCACTGGCCATCTCACCCCCAAATGACCCGTTGTCCATTTATTACTGGATAACCTATCCGTTATCCAGCTGACCTGTCTCTCGCGCCCAACCAACCCCATTTTTAAATAAAACTACCATTTTTTCCCCCCACTTTCGTTGTTCACTTGTTGCACCAGAGAAACTCATCGCTTGCTCCTCTGTTACATCCCGTCGCCTTCATCCACAGTCAGTTGACCCCACTAACTTTGTGTTTATTGTAGGTACTGTTGCAGAAATGGCGCCAAAGCCCAGACAAGCAGAAGGAGAAGAGAATATGTTTCTCCCGCTTCCTGTCGACCTGGACAAGATCCCACTGGTTGACAAATATAGATTAATCACAGATACCAAATGTGATTTTGATTTCTCAGACTTCCAGTCATGACTCAGGGAATTTTTCCTGGACTAGAGTGATGAAATTGGACTCTGAGAGTCCAATTTACCCCTTTACCTCTTTCCCTAGATCCACCATTTTCCCGAGTTCGTGCTTAAGTGTCAAGCTCATTATATTCCCAAACAAAGATCCATCGTCTCCTCTTCCGGAAATATCCTGTTCGTCATCACGCCCGAAGCCATAGACCAGATGATGCAAATTCCCCGTGCTGACTCTGCGTCTCCTCTCAACCTGGAAATCCTTACAGAGTTGTATCAGAAGATGACTTTTCCCCAAAGAGCTCAAATATTTGAGCTTTTCCTTCCCACCTCTGCTCAATTCCCTTCCACAAATCCCCCTTACCCATCGTCCATGTTCTCCACTAAGGGAAACTAGGTCATTTATTCCCTTTGTGCTTTGCTAGGGTATTATTCCAACCAGTGTGTAGACGAGCCCATTTTGGGTTTTCTATCCATTTTCTCCACTGATGAAAAGCCCACCACCTAGTTTGATTTCTGCACCTTCTTGGCAGACAATATTCACGAACAATTCATGAATTTTGGCATGGAAGGCATGTTCAGACACTCATCAATATTAGCCTACTTGTTCATCTTTTTCCAGGCAGATAAGTTTGCATTTTCCATGCAGAAGATGGATGAAGATGGTAGACCTCAAGCAGTCACAACATGGACCTCCTTGCTGAAAAACAACTCCACAGAGTATAGCTTCAAGGCGTTCATCGATCTGTTTTACCACCCTGTGGTAAGCATGCTAGGTGGTAGGCCCGAGCCTCGAATAAACGATGAAGTTCAGAAGATCCTGCACCTCTCAGACAACACAAAGACCAGGTATTGGTACCTGTATCAGAATCATACCGAGATCAGAGTATACGGGTGTGTGTTGGAACCCTATAATATGCCCAAGTATGTGTCGGTCAGAATCTTTGCTTTAGAGTATATAAGACAGATCATGAATTCAGATGATATCCATTTTGTATCTTTGAAGAAAAAGAAGCAGCTTAGAATCAAGGGGCAGATTGGCTCCTTCATCTGCAATAGTCATGGCGCCGAGGAAGAAGCGGACTGGATGCTGAGAAAGATGAAGTTTTTCTTAAGATTCCCATGGCATTATGATCCATGTGGGATCATTTTAGAGATGAGGCTGAAGAACAAAAATATCTCTTATGTTCATGTGTCCAAGCCTAAAATTGAAAAATTTTCGAATCAGACGGCCTGGGAGCCCAACACATTGATTGAAGTGGAATAACAGGCTCCCCTAACCACTGTGCCACCAATGACCATGCCACAGGTCCCAAAAGAGAAGAGGCTGAGGTAGGATTTATCTCCTCCTGTCACTGAGGTATCTTCCGAGGAGTTGCAGCTGCACACTAAGAGGCCTAAGACTTCGTCAGTCCCTTGCCCGACAGGGGAGAAAGAAGCCCCGCCTACCACAGTGGTCAAGTCGGTTATTCCACCCTTTGGTTCAAGCCTACATAAGGACATCACCCCAGCAGTGCCAAAGAAATCCTCAAACTCCCCATTGGACACTCAGCCAGGAAAGACTGGGCCCAAGTTGAGCATTTTTGAGAAGTATAAGCTGATTAAGAAAAAGAATCAGACCCTTACCAGTAGTACTTACACTCAATTTTGGAAGCAGAAGTCGACTGCATAACATAGGTTGTTGTCTTCATTTGACACAGAAAAGGGCAGAATGCACATGGCCTTCCTCTAGGTGTAGGCACTAGACCCCAAGGTGATCATGGACTACAAGAGGGCCACCTTCGAATTCTAGATGAAGGATATGCACCCAACATATCAAATGGATCTGCACAAGTAGACAGGGGAAATGGTGTTTCATACGTTGGTGCATGCTTCCGCTTCTGCAGCCAAATTGCAGGTGTCACTGAACAATGCTCAAACGAAACTCAAGCTGGAGAAGATATCATCCTTTGCGAAGGACAATACAATCAAAACTTTGGAGGAGCTGGTCCTCAAGATCGGCTATGACCCTTCTAACTTCAAAGAAACAGAGGAGATGATAAATAAGAAGAATGCTGACATTGCCTCCTTGAGAAAACAACTAAAACTCCTACCCACAGAGGACTCACAAGCGAAGGAGATAGCAGAGAAAGAAGGCGAGAAAGACGAAATTCTCAAGCTACTCATGGAGCAGAATTCATAGCTCAAAGAAATGGAAGCTGAGATGGAGATATTATTAAAGGAGAAGGAGCACTTGAAGCCAATGGAAGTCATTCCATTGAGTGCCATTCCGATTTTAGGAGCAAGCGCAACATCATTGACAGCAGTCCCGTCCGCAACTCCATTGACATCCCAAGAGAAGACAGTCGACCTGGCTAAATCCATGGAAAAGATGAACCTGCAGGAGACAGAGATCAACAGGCTTAAAAAGGAAGTTGATAACCTTCAGGAACTCAAAACTTCCTTCTAGACCAGTCTCTCCAAGGAAAATTAGGTAACAGAGCAACTCAAGCAGGAGCTACAACAGCTCCGAAAGCAAACAATGGCAGGGAAGAATTTGGCTGAGGTTAAAGAGAATGTATGGATAGCCATCACTAAGTCCATAAATGAGATATGGCCCATGATCCAAATCATGTTTGATCAGAATGAGTTCGTCCAGAGGAGAAAATAGGCCATCGATAAGATCATAGTAGAATTGGGGGAGATGCTAACACAAGCGAATTATATCATCAAGTTCCTCAATTCTAAGACTAGAGAAGAGCTAGAAGAGTTGAAGATCGAAGATAGAAAAAAGACCATCCTTGAGGTCAAAAGAGTTTTGACCAAGAGAGGATTAATGCTTAAACTGGAAGAAAAGGTTCTGACCATGGACCTAGGGGTACAAAGATTCTTCAGCAAGATTGAGGCTCTCCAGAAGAAAGGTCTCTCTGATATGAAGGTTATTAATGATAAACTCATGACACTCCGAGATTACAAAAAGAGATTGGCTGAGGTGTCCAAGGATAGTTCAAAGTTTGCAGGCATACAAGGGAGAATCACTGGCAAAGAATTCCTGGATTCTCTTCAGTGGGACATCAATATCCAACACAAGATCCGATACATATTCCTCACCAAGCCTACATTCGCCAAATATACAGAAATGGACGAAGTGTATCAAAGACTGCTCAAAGTCAATGTACCTAGTCATCTCAGATGGGAGGAACGCTGCGATATGATCGATTAGTAGATGAGCTGTTAGATGTCTAGTTAGATGAGTTCGTGCAAAGGCTTCATCAACGGTCTACCCAGAAATTAGCATGCAGTTACACCGAGTCATCAAGCAGTTCCTAGATTTAGGAAATTTGTTGAATTAGTTATGCTAAAAATAGATTTAGCACGTCCTGGTCATTTATGACAGAAACGTTTTGTAATTTGAGTTATAAATACTTCACCTTTCGAAGTATTGAGGGTTGTTGATCTTCACACCCTGACGCTATCAGATTGTAACATTTTTGAAGAGATCTTCCATTAATAAAAAGGAGGTACTTTTACAGGATTCTTGCGTGTATTCACTGGTGATGTTTACTCTCTAAGTTGAATGTTATTCTTTCTTTGTGATCATCTTGTTTTCTAATTCTAATCTTTAAGAGTAATGAATGTTTCAAGATTTATCTCGTATACCCTGTTTCTGACTCGAAAGATTTTAGTGTTTATCTTCTGGTGTTTTCAATTAAGAAATTCTTAACTGCTTCCTAGTTGAAATTATCTTTCTCATCTTTTCTTCTATCCATCATCTAAGCTACTAAAATATCCAGTGAGTATATTATCTCTCCCTGTGGAATTCTTCCTTCACGTTTCTGGTTGTATTTCATATTTTATTAAAACACAGACCCCATCGCCCAATGGATGTGTAGACTGTCTCAACCATTTCACAAAACACTTTTACAACAAAAACGACCTATTTCTTTACCTAGCCTAATATCTAAAATTGGAAACATAGCTAAATCTAATAGAGATATCCCTCTCTGAAGTTGGAAGGGCTAGATCCCAGCTTCAAAAGTGGTTGGATAAAGTTACATTTCGTAGATTTCTTCTACTGTCAACCTCTAGGAAATTTACCAAGTGCTAACATAGTGGCGACTCCACTGGGGATGAACTAAAAATTGATAATTTTACATTTTTTTTCCATAAAAAGAAAGTTTGTTCCGTAGAATATTGCAAATTTGAGAAGAAAGTAATGTTTAGAGGTTGATTAAACTTTGTACATATTATTTTTGGACTCACAAAATTAAAAAATATATATATAAAAAAACAAAAAGAATTCTGGCTCCCAAGAAAGTTTATACTCGATCTCATCCAGACCCAGAACCTGCGATAGTGACAGATAACCCGGAACAGTTGCTCAGAAAAAAGACCTTAGTTGAAGGTTTAGTGAGTCATATTCCCCTTCATAAGTCCCTTTCCTTTTCAGGGAAACCTATTACCTCTCAAAACCATGACCTTGTTACCTTTCCAAAGCAAAGCCTGGTTAGAACACGGTTCGATAGTTTTGTGACTGGAATCATTTTTGATCCAACCATTTTACAACCTCGAACCCCTAAAGTTCTGTCTCCCACTGCTAAACCGCAAAACGTTGCCTCAATACCATCTAGTCCCTCTTCATCCTTATCTTCGATTGTTACCTCGCCTGTTTTCTAGTTGGTTGTCCCACCCCCTCCACTCATCATGGTATCCAAATACGCTCCCTTAATGTTGGTCGCACCTCTTCATGCTATGCCACAAGATTATCAAACTAGACTTCCACAGTTCAATGCGACAGGACCCTTAAATGCCCAACAACATGTTGACAAAATGAATGATTATTTTGACCTGCAAGAAGTTGATGAGGTTGATGTTCAAATGAGATTGTTTGCCAAAAGTTTGACATGTGACATTAAGAAATGGTACAAAGCTTTACCTACCACCTTAGTCCTTGACCTTGTCGCGTTCCAAAGGAGTTTTATTGACAGATGGGAGGTAAAGAAAAATCCTCTCCAAATATTGTCAGAATACGAAAATATAAGAAGAAATCAGGGTGAGATGGTACAAGATTACTGCACACGTTTCAATAACCTGTACAATGCAATTCCAACCGAAATCAAACCTCCACGGGGCCTGGCGTTGATAAAATTCCCTGATGGTTTTGATGTCGATATGTCATACCAACTAAGAGAAAGAAATTCTACCACCTTGGTAGACATGCAGAAAAGTTCTATAAGTGTGGAGGCCAATCTGTTGGCAAAAAGGGCACGTCAGAGGTCAGAGAGGAGAGTCACAATTAAATAAGAACCTTCCACGTCAACCTCAGACTCCAAATTGGATTATTTGGCCAGAGCAGTGGAAAGAATGATGGAAGGACTTACTATGTTGGACATAAATCCTCCAAGAGAAAATCCACCAGCCCCTCAGGTTCGAAACCCTAACTTTAGGAGAAACCCTCCTCAAATCAAATAGAGAGATCCTAGGGATCAAAGAGAGAAGAGGGGTCTAGATCAGTAGATTAGACCTCCCCTACAAGAAAACTATGCTGATGAAGGGGAGGAAGTGACTGAGGAATTGGAGGATACTCACATTAACCTCATGGGCATTCATGACAACAAAGCTATCTTCCTTACCCAAGAAGAGAAATAACTTTTTCTTCTCAATCAAACAAAAGTAAGTGAAGAAGCTGAATATGCAGAACAAAAGGCATTCGAAAATGCCATTTTGGACGTAAACCGACAATATAATCTGCGGAGTAAAAGGGAAGAAGGCAGTTCCCCAAAAAAGACGATTGAAACGAAGAAGGTAGTCGAAACCAAGAAGACCTCTGAGCCATCTTCCGAGAAGATTCTTGAGAAGAGTACGACTGAGAAGATTCCTGAGAAGAGTACTGTTGAAGCTCCTGTGAAGAGAAACCTTACTATTCTGAAAAGATCATCACAGCCCGAGGTTTCACCTGTTGACCCACCAAGTACTTTCAGCCAGAAGAGCGCGGTGGACAAACCGAAATTGATGAGCCAAGGAAGAGCTCCTACACCCTTCAGCCTTGAGGGGGAATTGGCCAAAGTAAAAATTCCCATCCCACTTACAGAGTTGATGAAAAAAGACGTTTATCGTTCACATGTGATTAAAGCACTAGCCATTGAACCTAACATAGGCACAAAGGCCTTAACCATTGGATCAACAAATCATTCAGACACTGTGAACCTTACGGATGATCAACCCGAGCTTCTTTTCGGACCTGGACTTGAAGTAGATGGTCGAGATGATACTGGTGAAGTCGCTCCTTTGTACATCAGTCTAAACATACATGAACTGATCTTGCATAACGCTATGCTGGATTTGGGTGCTTCCCACAATCTGATGCCCAAAGTAGTAATGGAGAAATTGGGACTGGAGGTCACCAGACCTTACAATGATTTACACTCATTCGACTCCAATAAAGTTAGATGTATTTGTTTGATCAAGGACCTATGCATCACCTTGGTTCAGATTCCTGCGAAGAGCATGGTAATGGATGTGGTAGTTGCAGACATCCTGCCGAAGTATGGAATGTTGCTATCCCGGTCTTGGGGGGCTAAGTTGAAAGGAACCCCGCAGCTAGATATGTCTTATTCCACTATTCCAGTTTTCGGGAAACAAAGAAGGCTATACAGAGAAACATTGATGAAGTACATGGTCAATAGCCAAGAAAAACTGCACAACTATCCCCTCTACTTTGCACTTTCCGATCTAGATTCTTTTATCTTGTACAATGATGGTGACACGAGAGAAAAAGATACTCAGCTAGTGGAAGATACATCTAGCCAGGACGAAGGCCAATAAATCATTGAGGTAGCAAAGATGAATAACGTGATAACTGAAGAGTTACCCGCATATTTCTGGATCATGGACTTTGATGGAGAAGTGAGCAAAGAAGGAGCTGGAGCAGGAGTATGGCTACATAACCATAGAAACAGGTATTCAGAAAACCATTCTTACAAATTAAATTTCCAATGCACTAACAATATTGCTGAGTGTGAAGCCTTGATGCTCGGTCTGAAGCTTTTGAAAAAAGTTGGTTCTAAACAGATTATGGTAAGAGGTGACTCTGAGTTGATAATCAAGAAAATCAAAGGTGAGTATGCTGTGAAACACCCATGTCTTAGAGATTATAGGAATGTTGTTCTTGATTCCCTTAGATGTTTCACTGAAGTTGACTTGCAGGTAATGCCGAGGGGCAAAACATTCTGGCGGACGGATTGGCTATTTCAGCAACCACCTGTAAGAGTTCTTTCCGCTCGACTCGTCCATACACTATTGAGGTGAAATGCAGACCAACCGTCCCTGACAATATCAGGTACTGGAAACTGTTTGGTAATGATGATCAAATCGAAGACTTTATGCGGTGTAAAAACGATTTTGAATGTACAAATATAGATTTAGAGAACGAAGATGAAAATGTAAATAGTTCTGAGTTTGAAATTGATAGTGTGAATATTGTAGATTCAAGAGAATTAGGTGATGATGAATTGGATGCTGATGTTTTACAGTTGAAAAGAAATATTTTGCCTAGAGGTCTAGTTCCTTTAGAGGACTTGTTTGATTTTAACGACATAGCCAAAAAACCAAAAATCAAAGCCCATGGACAAGAGGTAGAAGACTGTAATATAGGGACTGAAGAGAAACCCAGGATAGTCAAACTGTCTAAATCATTACCCCCAGAGAAAAAACTCAAATACATTGAGTTGTTCAAAGAATATTCGGATGTCTTTGCTTGGGGCTATGAATATTTGAAAGCCTACGATACCAACATCATATAACACATGATTCCAATAAAAGAAGAACAAAAACCGTTTAGGCAGAAACTTAGGAGGATAAATCCCAAGTTTCTCCCTCTGATATAAAAGGAAATAAAAAAAATGTACGATGCCAATATCATAGTTCCGCTGCATTTTTCCAAATGGGTCTCTAATTTGGCCCCTACACATAAGAAAACTGGGGAAATCAGACTTTGCATAGATTTCCAGAATCTTAATAAAGTCTCCCTGAAGGATAATTACCCCTTGTCGAAAATGGACCATATCCTGCAAAGGGTGGTCAGATCCAGTCGAATTTATCTGTTGGATGGTTTCTCAGGTTACAATCAGGTCCTAGTTCACCCGAATGACCAAGAAAAACCGCTTTCACCACCCCATGGGGCACTTTCATGTATGTGAAAATTCCTTTCGGTCTGATGAACACAGGAGCCACTTTCCAGAGGGCGATGGATATTGATTTCGTGGAACAATTGGGTAAGTTTATTTTTGTCTATTTAGATGATGTGAATGTGTTTTCCTGATCTGATGACGAACACCTGTGACACCTCAGACGAGTCTTCGAGAAATGTAGAAGGTTTGGGATTTATTTAAATCCTAAGAAGAGCCTTTTTGGGTTAGAGGAAGGCAAACTACTAGGACACATCATCTCCAAAGATGGAATCAAAATAGACCCCAGTAGAATCGAGGCCATACAAAAATTAGAACACCCAAGAAACCTCAAAGAACTACAGTCTTTTATCGGGAGAATAAACTTTCTACGAAGATTCATTCCCAATCTGGCATAACTCCTCAGAAACATCACAAATATGCTAAAAAAGGATGTAAAAATTAAATGGGACTCTGAGTCCAAACAGTCTTTCGAACAAGTCAAACAAGCACTCACAGAAGCCCCTGTTTTGATCAGTCTTGATTTTACTAAGGATTTCTATCTCTTTTCTTTCGCTTCCGAACATACTATAGAAACGGTGTTACTGCAAAAGAACAACGAAGGGTATGAACAACCCATAGCTTTCTTTAGCAAAGCATTAAGAGATGCTTCTCTGAATTACAAGATAATGGAGAAACAAGCTTTTGCTTTGGTAAAATCCATAAAAGACTTTAGAGTCTACATTCTTCATTCCCACACCATAGCATATGTTCCGAATGTGGTAGTAAAAGACATTTTCACACAGGACAACCCTGATGGAAGAAGGGGAAAATGGATTGTTGTCATTTTAGAATACGATATAAAGATTAAGCCCATGAAACTAATAAAAGGTCAAGGCCTTGCTAAATTAATGGTTGAATCTAACTTCCATGCTCTTGACATTAATTTTCTAGATGTGGCAGATGAACAGGGCGAGAGGGTGACTCCAAACATGAGAGAGGTATTTCTCAACTCTCCATGGTACGCAAACCTTATTTTTTTTTTGCAAAATCTACAATCTCCCCTTGGTTTGACTAAGACTAAAGCTAGATTTTTAAAGTTGAAAGCCTTAAAATTCTATATTCTAGAAGGAAATTTGTATTGGAAAGATCCTAGAGGCATTCTGTTAAATTGTTTATTGAAAGATGAAGCTGATAAAGTGTTACAAGAGTTTCATGCAGGAGAATGTGGTGGCCATCTGAACTGGAAAGTCACATCCAACAAAATACTCAGAGCTGGATTCTATTGGCCCACCCTGTTTGCCGATGTACATCAAAAGGTAATTGCATGTCATCAATGTCAACTGTTTGAAGGCAAAAGGAAACTCCTCCCTCTACCTCTGAAACCGATTGTTAACTCCCAAAGTAAAACCGTCCTTTCGGTTGAACTTTGTAGAGGATATCCTAAGCTATTGGTTGCATGCTCAACTAAGTTTTCTGTTTTCATAGTTCAATAAAATTTTTGATACTTGGTTTTATCCAAAAGGTGGAAAACAACGACTTTCGGTGGTTTGGGCGAGCCCCCGGCGTGCTCATTAACCAC
>JZKD02S0441997.1:78709-89580 GCA_000966675.3 Picea glauca | reverse complement strand
AGTTGAATTGAGTTATCCCATTGATCCATCTTTACAAAATACAAAAACATTTATTTCTTAAGTTACCAAGCACCTCTGGTCAGCAACCACGGAGGGTTTCTTGGAGTGATAACACGGATCTCAGTTGAGGCCCCTTTACAACAATGGGGACTCGACTTCATTAGAGAAACACATCCCCCATCTTCAGGCCAGCACAGGTGGATTCTCACTACCATCGATTATTTTACCAAATGGATCGAGGCAGTACCAAGTAGGAAAGCCACTAACTCTGTTATTATTAAATTCCTTGAAAATAATATTTTGTCTCGCTTTGGAAGTCCTAGAAAGATCATAACTGATAATGCAGCTTCCTTTCGGTCGAAGAAGCTCATAGATTTTTGCAACCAGTATCACATTGGTTTGGGGCATTCCACAGCCTACTACCCTCAGGAAAATGGGATGGCGGAATCTTCAAACAAAACCTTGGTAAATATCATCAAGAAAACATTACAGGAAAACAAGAAATCATGGCGCAACAAGTTGGTGTTTGTGTTATGGGCTGACAGACTAACCACCAAAATATCAATTGGTATGTCACCATACGAGCTGGTCTATGGAACAGAGGTAGTTTTCCCCACTTCTCTAGGAGTTCCAGTCATGAAGTTTCTTCAAGATGTACAAGCTGAGCCAAATGACTCACAGAGAAGGGTCAACCATATGATCCATTTGCAACAGTCTAGGGAGGACGTTTTCAACAAGACTTAGGTAATCCAAGAAAACTTCAAGAAGATCTTTGACAAACGAACCAAGGAAGATGATTTTGAACTAGGAGATTTGGTGCTGAGATGGGATGCCAGAAAGGAAGAATAGGGAAAGCATGGAAAATTTGATAGTCTGTTGACAGGAACATACATGATCCAAGCTTTCTGGGGAAACAATGTTTTCTTGCTAAACAACATTGATGGGACAGATCTGCTAGGAGGACCTGTGAATGGCAGAATGCTAAAACATTATGTGCCACCTCAATAGAGATCTGATTTTTCAATCTCCATTGTACATACCATTTTTATTTTTATTTTTCACTTGCATTTTCTGAGTGAAGAACATTAGTCAGTTGGTTGAAGCCCGAAGAGAAGGCCCTCAGCTGCTGACCACTGTTTTTAAATTTTTGAGAATAAAACCAACGAAGGCTACTAGGAAGAAATTTTCAGAATGACAGGAACCAAGATTTTTGGCACTTCACAGGGCAAGTACCATCCCCAGGTGGAGCCACTGTTATCACCCTATAAATTATAGGATCAACTGGTGACTGGGATATTATTTGTCTCTAGTGTTTTTGTTGACAAATGATTTTTCATTCTGCAAATAATTTGAAAAGAAAAAGAAAAGAAAAAGAAAAAAGAAAAGAAAAGAAAAGAAAAGAAAAAGAAAAAAGAAAAAAGAAAAAAGAAAAAGAAAGAAAAATAGGGCATAAAAGAGTTGCAATAAAATCCCCATGCAATAATAGTAACTTGGTCCATACCTTTCAAGCATGGCCAAGTTCTTTTTAAATTTGATGTTGCTAGGGTAGTGAATGAATTTGGCTAAATAGTTTAATCTTAGCCAAAGTGTCTAGGTTATATTAGTGAATAAATCTAGCCAGACTGTCTAATCCTGGTCAGATAGCCCAGGGTAGAGTAATTTATTAACCCAACAGTTTAATCTGGGTTAACTGTCATAGGAAACTAGGTTAGAACATAGGTTAGTGGCACTATTGCTTCGTTTCAATAAATCCAGCTTGATGTAAGTGTTGCACCATGTTTCAAATGCTTAAAAGATAGTTTGATCGAAGTCCCTTGGTGGTGTCTACGTCGAAATTTGGGAAAAAACCCATAAAATGCATTTATCCTAAGTTTTTCCTAACGCATGTATTCTCTGCTCCCCATTTATACTCCCCGCACATACCGACGTTCCTGATCGCGACACCTAGATCTACAGTGCACAGAGAATTCTAGACCCCCCCGACCGTTTTGCTTTTAACCAGGGGGGGGTTCGGAATCGACGATAAGACTTGTGCTCATCTGGACGGCTTAAGATTGAGCGCTCAAATCAATGGACAATATTTGATTACGGACCCCCCCGTCTGTTATTCCTTTAATGGAGGGGGGGGGGGGTCTGAAATGAGTAATAAAAGGTGCGCTAAGATCTGTGGCCAGGAAATAGGCGCGTATATCAACGACCCTAAATGGATTTCAGACCCCCTTGGATGATCTTCTTTAAACTGAGCGAGGGGGTCCAGAATGGTAATCTCCCTCTGGTGGGTCCCTTGTATTATGTGGCATAAATCTATTGGTCTTGAAGTCCTGTCACCATATGCTATCTGACAGACCCCCCGTCACTTATGGACGTCACTTTCCAATTGTTCCACTTGTTCCCGAGTTAGTCACATCCCATAACTATTGTCAGTCCCCTCCCCCCCTTTCACTCATGGCAAGCCCCTTATTACGAATTTTACCTCCAATCCCTAGCCACCACATCACCCGTCCATATCTTTCAGCCACCGTCACTGGCCATCTCACCCCTAAATGACCCATTGTCCATTTATTACTGGATAACCTATCCGTTATCCAACTGACCTGTCTCCCGCACCCAACTGACCCCATTTTTAAATAAAACTACTATTTTTTCCCCCCACTTTCGCTGTTCACTTGTTGCACCATAGAAACTCATCGCTTTCTCCTCTATTACATCCCGTCGCCTTCATCCACAGTCATTCGACCCCACTAACTTTGTGTTTATTGCAGGTACTGTTGCAGAAATGGCGCCAAAGCCCAGACAAGCAGAAGGAGAAGAGAATCTGTTTCTCTCGCCTCCTGTCGACCTGGACAAGATCCCACTGGTCGACAAAGACAAATTAATTGTAGATACCAAATGTGATTTCGATTTCTCAGACCTCCTTTCATGGCTCAGGGAAGTTTTCCTGGACTAGAGTGATGAAAATGGACTCTGGGAGTCCAATTTACCCCTTTACCTCTTTCCCCAGATCCACCATTTTCCCAAGTTCACGCTTAAGTGTCAAGCTCATTATATTCCCGAACAAATATACGTCGTCTCCTCTTCTGGAGAGATCCTGTTCGTCATCACGCCCGAAGCCATAGACCAGATGATGCAAATTCCCCGTGCCGACTCTGCATCTCCTCTCAACCTAGAAATCCTTATAGAGTTGTATTAGAAGATGAATTTTTCCCAAAGAGATCAAATATTTGAGCTTTTCTTTCCCACCTCCGCTCAATTCCCTTCCACAAATCCCCCTTACCCGTCGTCCATGTTCTCCACTAAGGGAAACTAGGTCATTTCTTCCCTTTGTGCTTTGCTAGGGTACTATTCCAACTAGTGGGTAGACGAGCCCATTCTAGGTTTTCTATTCATTTTCTCTACTGATGAAAATCCCACCACCCAGTTTGATTTCAACACCTTATTGGTAGACAATATTCATGAACAATTCATGAATTTTGGCACAAAAGGCATGTTCATATATTCATCAATATTAGCCTACTTGTTCATCTTTTTCCAGGCGGATAAGTTTGCATTTTCCATGCAGAAGATGGATGCAGATGGTAGACCTCAAGCAGTCACAACATGGACCTCCGTGCTGAAACACAACTCCACAGAGTATAGCTTCAAGGCATTCATCGATTTGTTTTACCACCCTGTGGTAAGAATACTAGGTGGCAGGCCCGAGCCTCGAATAAACGATGAAGTTCAGAGGATCCTGCACCTCTTGGACAACACAAAGACCGGGGATTGGTACCTGTATCAGAATCATACCGAGATCAGAGTATATGGGTGTGAGTTGGCACCCTATAAGCTACCCAAGTATGTGTCGATCAAAATCTTTGCTTTAGAGTATATAAGACATATCATGAATTCATATGATATCCATTTTGTATCTTTGAAGAAAAAGCAGCATCTTAGAATCAAGGGGAAGATTGTCTCCTTCATCTGCAACAGTCGTGGCGTCAGGGAAGAAGCTCACATCTCTGAATGTGAGGAAAATGTCCCTCTTGGACAAGATACCAAAGGTCATGGAGGCCTTTGCAATGCTTCATTTTGATATGCCACTTTCCTATCATCTGTTCATCCTTTACTATCCCCATAATAACTGGACCATAGGTTGGTATAATCAGGGTGCATGCCCATGAAAAACTATGCATAAATTGTCAGTGTTTCATGGAAACCTGCATAGGAGATCTAGCTAAAGAAAGTATAAACAAAGCTTATCAAGAAAGGAAGAGAGATTCAATATGGAAGAATGAGAAAACATATTCACACTACTCAAATGAGTTGATTATTGATACATAGATCATGATCTATATGATACAATGAATGAGTGGAATACTCTCATATATAGGGCAAAACATTCCATAATTAAGAAAAGTAATTAAGAAGTTAGCTTTCCTTAGGAGTGCATGCATAATAGTGATGGTAAAAATAGAAAGTTTAAAATAGAACTAGTTAGTTAACTCCCACTCAACTAGTCTGTCAAAAATATAAATTTCTCCAACACCCCTTTGAACATCACTATAGAGTAAAAAATGAGTCCCAGCTACTAGGCCATTTTCGGTACTCATGTACAATGCAACTAATGAACACTGAAAAAATGAGGAAAGAGGGAAAACCACGTGGGAACAAACCCCCCCCTCAAAAGATAATGTATCAAAATAAGAAAATGGCAGTTGCTAGGAAACTGTATTCTTCACTACAAGACGATCCCGAAAAGTATGAAACTTCTGATCACTGAAAGTCTTCGTGAAGACATAGAATTATTTATGAATATGATGAAGTCCTTTGGAAACCTGTCGAGCCTTGTACCTCTTGATCCTGTGGACCCATATGCACTTGAAAATATTCCTTTCTAGTGGAAGTGGAACCAGATTCCAAGTCTGGTTCTATAGGAGTGATTCATACTCCTTTTGCATGGTTGCTTGCCATAATGGATTTCCCACAACCCTATTGTAGTTCCGTGGATCAACAGATTGAACCATATAGCAATGCATGGGCATCACAAGTTTTGAATCTGAAAGAACATGAGAAGGATATTCATGCTAAGATTGAGTCATCCTTGAATCCAATGGATTCCTTGCAAGGTTTCCTGCTGCCTGAAGTGTGGTCTGTGCCTTCTTGGGCATTTGTTGAAGCTTCAAAACTGGCTTCTTATCTGGATATACTACCTTCTTATTTCTATGTACATAATCTGAGTGTATGGAATCATCTCTGATGTCTGAAATTGATGGAAGAACAAGAGTATATGAATGTTTCATTGGAGGTGCATGTAAGGTAATCTCCTTATGTGTAAGTACATCATTAGAAAACTTAGTGAACTTATACAACCTTGACTTGTGATCCACCTCACCAATTGCAATGATCGAATTGTCATGAATGTCAATTACTGAAACTGAATGTGATGTAAATTCAACCTTTTTACCTTTTTGAGTGATCTGATAAATTAAGAGTAGATTCATAGAAAGCTTTGGAACATGTAGAACATTCTCAAAACTTCCATTGTGGAGTTCCACTCTCCCTTCTCCTGCTACTTCTACTGGAGTATCATCTCCCATGAGAATAGGGGGTCTTCAACATGGAACCAAAGAAGAGAAAACTTCATCTTTCACTGCCATATGATGGGATGTACCAGAATCTATAATCCATGAATCAGATAAGGAATTAATTGCAACCAAAGCATGATGATTACCTTTCTTAGGAGCAAGATCTTATTCCTCCTGCTTCTTGACTCTCTCTGGAATGGATTTTCCAAGGTTGTTCTACTAAAGTGCCTGTGCCATAAGATCTATCTATTTCTTCATGCATGTGGATTCTTCATGATTCGGTTTATTGCAGTAAGTGCACTACTTTCCCTTCTTCTTCTTCTTGGAATCTAAAGAGTCTTTGGAACCTGAAGAATCATTAAAGGGTTTGGAATATCCCTCCTTCTCGTTCTATTTGGATGACCCTTTTCCATCATGTTTGGTGACTGTATGTGCTTTGGGATATTTCATGAGGCCCATCTGTATGATTTTTACTTGCTCTTGTGTAAGAGACTCAATGAACTGAGCCAACGTAGGCATTTTCGAATTTGTTCCAAAAAGACATCTGCTAGAATGGAAATTGGAGACATATACAATGTATTCTGGTCCTAGCTTGGCCAAGATTGTTAGAATAAGTTGTTTCTCTTGTGTAGACTTGTCAATACCACATTCACCCAAGTTCAAAATAAAAGATTCAAATTTAGTAAATAAATATTGTATATTATCAAAACTTTTAGGGTCTAAAGTATTCAACTCTACCTCAAGCATATGACCTCGCATCTCATCCTGCTTTCCAAAGAGTCCTTCAAGGGTGGTCCATATCTCGTTTGGAGTCTTTCATGCAACAACATGAAACCATAAATCAATGGAGATTAACTCAATAAGTAGTCATGTGGTCTCATCCTTACGGTTCACCCATCTCATCTTCTCAATCACTGATATAGGTTTTTTTTATGTCGCCATCGTCAAATTATACAGTCCTTTTCTTTTGAGTTGGAATTCTTCCTTGGGATTCCAATCAAAATAATTGTATGGTGTGAGGATTTCCAATAAGTTTGATTGTATAATAGTTGCCATTTCCATCTCTTCCACTATTTCTAAGAACCCCTAAAAGTTTATTCTCAATCTGCAAGTGAAAAATTAAGAAATCATGACATAAAGGGCACTTTAAGTGAAAATTCATATAAGTTTTAGGAGATGATCTTGCGACTTACTTTTTGAGAAAAAGGTGAGGAATCTCGCCAAACAATTGAAAACCCACTTGCAAAATGGGTCAATTTACTTCTCAATAGGACCATTTCCTTAAAAACTTAATGTTTTTGGGAGCAATCACTGTTGAATTCCTATCAGTTTTAGGAGGCTATCTTGCGGCTCACTTTCTGAGAAAATTGTGAAGAATCTCCCCAAACGGTTGAAAACCCACTTCCAAATTGGGTCTATTTACTACTCAAGATGACCATTTCCTAAAAAACGTAATATTTTGGGAGGAATAACTATTGAAAGGTACGACAACCGATTTAGCTCACTGAAACTCTGATTTTCCTTATTCTTTGGCTTGTCTGGCTTGCTCCAAGCAACATAGCTTTGATACCATGTCATTCTTTCATGGAAACCTGCACAGGAGATCTAGATAAAACAAGTACAAACAAATATTATCAAGAAAATAAGAGAGATTCAATATGGAAGAATGATAAAATATATTCACACTACTCCAATGAGCTAATGATTGATACACAGATCATGATCAATATGATACAATGAATGAGTGAAATACTCTCATATATAGGGAAAATCATTCCATAATTAATAAAAACAATCAAACAGTTAAATTTCCTTAGGAATGCATGCATGCATAATAGTGATGGTAAAAATAAAAAGTCTAAAATAGAACTAGTCAGTTAACTCCCACTAAACTAGTGTGTCGAAAATAGAAATTTCTCCAACATAAATGAGTCTAGAAAAGTAATGTGGAACCTCATCATTCCATTAAAACTTCCCATATGATTCCAAAAATCTATTATAAATATGTCCTGCTATGTTGGGGTGCTTAAAATATTGCACCTTCAACATCTTTCACTTTGGCCCCTCTTTGAAATTGAACATAGAAATTGCATCTTCTTTTGAAACTCTACTTTTTACTACTTCTCATTTATCAGTGCCCATCACCTCTGACTTTTGTCTCCTCATTAAATCAATAAAACTATCAGTCGTTGGCCCCATCTTTTGATATGCATCCATAAAGTTCTGCAATGAATGCAAAGCAATCTCTAATCTTTTCTTACTCTCTCGAGGGAGATCCAAGCATGTCAAATTATTTTGCAACCTGCTTTTAACACCTAAGAATCGTTCGAGGGTCATTTCTTTAGTATACCCTTCCCAAGGAAGCTCATCACCAACATCTGAGGGATAGGTGGATGTAGGCATGTAATCTTCTATTTCTTGATAATGCCCCCTGAATCCACCTTCACCCTCTTCACCAACATTGAAATATTCATGATAACCACTCTCTCTTTCATTATCTTCTCTCACATTAAACTCATCCTCTACACATACACATTTGAAACTAATTACACCATTTAACATAAACAAAAAACATAAAAAAATACATACATACATACATACATACATACATACATACATATATATATATATATAAACATAAATACACAAAAATAAAAAATAAAAAAAAACTAACAAACACATTTTCTTGTCATAATGTATTCCCTACATTCTCCAGTGTTGGAGAATTAATGTGCAACCTATCTAAGAAAGATGCATCCATATAACTATTTTGAACACATTGTTTGGATGATCTATTCTCAGATTCATTTGAGAATCTCCTCAATTGACTAGATTTCTTTTGGTCACTAGTTTCCCCTCCCAAGCTCCCCTGCCTTGCTAAGATATGCATCTCCGATGTCCTTGGTGTCTCATTCAAGGAAGGGGTTCCTCTTCCTCCTTCATTGGATAGCCTAAAGTGTTTGTGAGACATTTTTTGAGACTCTTGTCTCGACATCTCGCCTCAATAGATATCATTTGAAAATTCATGAATGTGAAAGTTAATAAGTTATAGAAACATAAAATGGAAATATAATTTATAAAACAACTTGAAGGCATTTAAGAATTTATAACAAATTCAAAGAATCAAAGACATATATTGGAAAAACTAACAACTATATTTGTGACTATGATGCTATATATAATGAACATGAAAATATTTAAATATCAAAAAAAACTAACATGTAGATGATAATCTATATTTATGTGTAAATTGTAGAAGGCAATTTATAAGATAATCTATGTAACATGTAGAAGGTAATTTATTTTATAATGTTTATTAAAGAGTTATTTAAATTATTTAAGATTCCTACCAAAGTGAGATTGTTGTGGTATATCTTGGATAAGGAGACTCATACTTAGTGTACCAAAGCATAGGACAATGCTTGTGTCCCACTCTTCAATAATAATCAGCAAAATATAGTATGAGACTAGGGTTGGAGGGAAATAATGAGTAAAAACTAATATGTTTTGTACTCGTTATCCCTCACCTAGGGCACAATTGTTTCCACCACCACGAAACTCCTAAACCTATGGTTCTAAGCCAAGATTCTAAACCTATATGGTGATGCAATATGAAGACAAGATCATTTAAATAGTACCTTATAGAATATTAAGATATAGGATATATGAACTTTCAAATTACTAAAAGAACTTTAATAAATGCATCTAATAAAATTGAAACAAGGAAAAATAACATAAACTTTCTTTTCGAGGGAGAGCCTAAGGAAGGGTTGATCAACCCTACTTCAAGCAACCTAGGTAAGGGTTGTTCAAGTCATGGAAGTGTCAATTCAAAATATTATCTAAATATTATATCTAAATACATACACTATTTATTATGATGTAAGTATTAGATCCACTAGTGATGAATTCAAAATATCCTATTTGCTTTTGTTGTTTTCATAAGAGTTATGTTGTTGCATGTATGAATCCTTATTTCATCGAGCTATTTTGAATTCATATACATTTAAGAATAAAACCAATCAAAGTAGGGTTTTTTGGCACATCCTTGTGACAAAACCCACCAACAATACTCATATGAATCATAGTATATTTTCCCAATGAAAATCTATTTTCCCAATTCAAAAGAAGGTTTGGTGAAAGGGAGGTGACATGCACATTTGTTAGGTTTCTCTACCAAGTATGTATAATCATGAGGAGATTGGTTAATTTTTAATTTTCCTCCACTAATTGAAGTTGTTTTCTTGGTTTGTTACTTCCCAACAATTCATGACAAGAAAATGACCTACAATTTCACTTGTAATTCCTCTCCTAACAAGCTAATTTCAGGCTAATTTTTTACCTAGGTTCAATGGGAACACACCCTATTTCACATTCCACTATTAGTATAGGGTAGATGTGTCCAAGGTTTTTCAATTATGTACTTTCACCCTTTGCCTCATGTGGAATTGACTTCTTCTTGACCAACATGGGCATGACTTTACATGCTTATTCTCCTCCTTGGAACAAATTAAACATGTTCAAATATCCCTCTAGATTGGGTAATTCAATTTATTTTCCATCATCATGGCTATGTTTAACCCTTAGTATTCTTATAGGTCTAGTGAGGATGAAGCTCTACACAATTTGTCCTAGATTTGCATGATCTTGGCTTTCAACTTTGTTATCACTGAAATTTTGTCTGCAGATGGCGACAAGAACTCAACATCGTCAAACATGAATGAAGTCATTCATGGCACTGAATTAATTTCACAGCATTGCAAAAGGGTCAAAAACTATACAAAGTAACCAAAATTTAAAGGGCGCTTTACAGAAGTTGGGTGCACGCGCATATGCGCGGAACATGAACGTACAATGCGTGCACGCACACATGATGCACGACTGTTGGCGCAAAAACCCGCGCACCTGCTAAACGAAGCATTTATGGAATTGGTCGGCCTCCCAACCACTTATGGATCATCTCCCAAGCCGATTTGACTCCCAATTCTGAGCTGAATCCACATGGTAGGCTGGTCAAAGACCTAATTAAGCCCTAAAGAGCCCCTTTTCACACCTCAAAGGAGTTACATAATCACCCAATGCTATGATATAAAAATCCATGAGGAAACATCATTTTCTCAAGGAATTTCATGTAATGTTATGCTGCTTAGATTGTTTTAAGGACTCACTCCTTGACAATAACACATTAGCAGCATTTCATTGAGCTATCCACCTCTCCATTGAGTGGATGTGCTAGGAGTTCTTTCACCATCATTCTCATTTTCTCATTGTAAGGAGAGCAAGTTTGTGAGGGCCTCAAGAGCCTTC
>JZKD02S0441997.1:68048-78086 GCA_000966675.3 Picea glauca | reverse complement strand
ATATTGGTATTTTTGTGTTTTTATTTCTTTATCCATATGCTCATAGTTTTAGTTTGTTTTAATTTAATTCTTGCTTATAGTTTTGTTGTTCTTTTCCTAACCCTTTCCTCTACAGCTGTCATACCTAGCAAGACCCAACTAGGCATGTAAGCACCCTCAATTTTCTCACAAGGTGACAAATTGGGTGAAAACAGATTGGCGACCATACTGGGGAGAAGGTATCAATTCCTCCCTCATTTGGGTTTATTTTGCTTTCCTTTTCATTTATTTAACTTGCAGGTTCACAAATCGGCCTCTGCCGACCTGCTAACCAGTCAATTCACAAGAGAATGAAGAGAAATCCATCCGGATTTTTCTTTCTCGGCCATTTGTCATAGGTGCGCGGGTATTCCACCCCACAGACGTGCATCGTGTGTGCATGCGCCTAAACAACAATCTTCCTCTGTGCGCATGCACTTTCGGTCTCAATTCTGATCGCGCGCCTGCGCTTTATGCGCCTCTGTCTACACTAGAGGCCACGCATCTGAACTAAATTTTACATTGTAAGGTCTTGGGATGTGGGGAAAGTCATTTTCCTTCTTAATAATGATGTTATGCATGCTCTAAATACTGCACCACTTAGACCCCTCAACTTATAAAGGGGATAGTCAAACAAACATAGGCACTTAGGTGGATAAATCAATTTCCCTTATTTTCTTTTTGCCACATGGATGACTTTTTTTGATTTACAATCTAAGATGAACATCAAATTTTAAATCACATGTAAACTCACATTTTGGGATTAGAAATTGAGGTAACAATTCTTGAGTATGCTCTTCTCTTGCGCCTTCAAGCGATCTTGAGAACCATAAAAAGATTGCGAAAACAATCTCATCTCCCTTAACAAAATTTCAAAACCTTTAGGAGAGGACAAAGGCCCTTTTGGGACCCTTCTTAGCTTCATTTTTCAAACATATCTTAAATTTGTAATAGGCCCATACATGCCCATATATCACAAAAGTAGGATAGTGGTTGGAATTTTTCTTTCTTAGATCAAAAAACTAGGAGAGTTTAAAAGTTTGTAACGGGCCCACACATGCCCACATGTTCAATCTAGGATAGTTTCATGCTTTTTCTAGATTAACTCACACATAGGGATTTAAAGGATAGTAACGGACCACATGTCCACATGCTAGTGTCCTAGGGATTTTAAAATTCCGCAAGGTTGTACCAATGACATCTAGCTAATTAGGTAATCAAACTCTTGTAAGGACCAAGCAAAGTCCACATGCAGCAAAGTGACACCTAATTAACTAAAACTTGGCGCACTTTCACTCACACACAAAAGTCACTTTTTTCACTCACATAGCCTCTTCTCGAAATGTGGAGGTCTAAGTAGGTTTCCTCCAAAGGGATTCCAAAAACACCCCATCTTTTCTTGACAGGACTATCCACTCCCACTTTTAATCAAACGAGGTTGGTTTTCACCCCCAGCCTCACAAACCAACTTCATCTAAAAACTTTCTAAAAACTCACTAAGTTTTCCTCCACAGGAGGTGCCAAAAGAAGTTTTTAGTTCAGGTAGGATTTAGGGGATAGGTATCCAAATAACTCCCCATTATCTGGTTCTCATATTTTCAAACATAGAAGTTGACACATAGGGAACTTCAAATCCTCCAAGTCAAGTGTTCCAATCACCATAAGGTAGGGAGATACCCGTGAAGGGTTGAAGGCCAAGGTCCATTTGTTCTGTGCATCCCCCCTTGAGGCACCCACCTCTTGTATGGGATCCAGCCCGTGACCCATTTCTTAGGCCGAAAATATAAATTCCGCACTTTGACCGAGATACCTAGTGACCAACTTTAGGGCATCTACCCGGGTGGCGATTGTGGGCTGCAATTGCACCTTGATTGGATTTTGTGTGGCTATTGGGAAATATCACCAGCTCTTTCAGGATATGCCCCCTCTACCCCTCATTATAACCAGTTATTTCATCCTTCACTAGTGTCTCTTCCAGTGACTTCAGACCCCATTGTTGAGTACTATTGGAAGGTCCAGTGCTATTCGAGAAGAAGGACGTTACGTCTTCTAGGACATGAGCATTTTCTTTCTTTTGATTCCCCCACGCGGACAAAACCCACTTACCCATATATATGCTTATTTCTCATGTATGTATGATGCATATCTGATTACTATTTGATTTGGATATATGTATTGTGTAAACATTCAATGCAAAGGCTTTTTGTTTCTATATTTCTCTCACCACTTGTTGCACACATTCACATAACTAGTCTAACATCATAGGGGAACTACAGAACCCTCGTTGTTCACGACGCTTGCTCAACCTCCCTCCTATATTAGGAGGAGTACTTGGTCATACTCGTTCATTGGTACCTCCTTCACACACTCCTGTGAGTGCTACTATCTTAGGATCAACTTTGGTTGGTTCTACCTTACTTGGGTCCACTTCCCAAGGTCATCCATTCACTCACTCTCCTTTGTATGGAAGCGGGGGACCCACTTCTTCTCAAGGAGGGAGTACCAACCCACATAGTCCCCATCAAGGGTCAGGTTCACAACATACTATGGCCAGAACTAATCCTGCCACCCCACTACAGATGCCCTATTTGGCCTCTCTCAACATACCGGATCTCACCAAGCTTACCAATGATCCTATATTGCATGACGCCACATGGCCTGCAATGCCAACCAAACTTCCTTCAGACATACCAAAGTTTGAAGGAAAGGCAGGGGATGACCCCGCCAACCATGTCATGAATTTTCATCTATGGTGCTCTTCCAACAACATTATGGATGATTCCATCAGATTGCGATTATTTCAACGCACACTCACTGGCCCATCAACCAAATGGTATGTCGAAGAAAAATCAGGGTCCCACACAACCTTTGAGTCCTTGGCCAAAGCGTTCTTAACCTTCTCCCAATTACCCGTCCGCCATGACAACGGTCTAGAACTACTGTCTAACTTCAAACAAACCTCATCCACCCACATCACTGACCACATTCATGAGTGGTGTAGGCGACATAGTTTGTGTAAAGCAGAAACCACCAAGCAACAGTGCCTTGACTGGTTTCTTAGATCACTTGTCTCTCTCCTTGGAAAAGATGTCGCTTCCACCTTCCCTCAATCCGAAGAGGAAGCCATCAGTAAAGCCCAACAGTATGATCTTATTTATGCACAGTCAGGATACTTATACACGGTACTTCCTGATCTTCCAAAACCTGTTCCATTTGGTCAAGACAAACCTGGGATGTCTCACTCAGCAGACAAACTAATAGGTGCGACCACACACCATGGTACACAACCCCAACCACCACTGATGTATGGAACACCTCAATACCCACCGACATATGGGGGCACTCCTTATTATCCCCCACCCCCTTATCAACAACCATACCCTGTTGCTATACCTCCACCCATTAGTGGACCGCCACCAACACCTCCCATACATCCGCCTCTTCCAGCCACTAGTGGTACCCCCTCAACATCAGCTTATAGTACTAGTGAAATCAATACACCTTCCTATGTACCTTATGGATCGGTACCACCACAAAATCCATACTTCCCTTTTCCTGGTCTGCCACAACCCATGGCTCCCCCACATCCTCATGCAGGGGTAAATTTTGTTCAACCCTCTGCTGCTCAACAATACCAAAATTTTGAACAGTTGAACACAGCCAAACCAACTCACCCTTCGAACAATACCAAGAAGAAAGGATGGAACAGGAATAATAACAACTCTGGTCAAGGCGGGAACCAACACCCACAGCACCAACCCACTAGGGGCAACCAGAACCAAGGGAACCAAAACCCCCAAGGGGGAAATAAAAACAAATGCCAAGGGAGAAATAATGTTAAAACCATCCATCCTTGTGCTCTTTGTGGAAATTTCGGTCATTACACTCACCATTTCCCCCAGATAGCTGATTTCAAACGATTGAAAGACTCGGGGAGTCTTCCCCATACCCCTGCACAAACTGCCCCTCAAAAAGTGCCACAACAGTATGTGCAATAACCCCCTCCCGCCGTGCTACAAAATCCTATCCCACATCAAGGGGTGATAAATACCCAACAGGACACACAACATCCCCCACCTCAGGTGGGTCCATACCACAACCCTAACAATCCAACAGAGTGAGTGATTCTCCTCACTGGTGAGGAAGAAATTCTTCTGCAAACACGCAATCGTCAGTATCAGACACCAACTGAGTCTACCCCTATCTCTCCAGAGACAAACCCTACACCGACAGGACCCCCATTGGTGATCCCTCGCCCTTCCACCGAACCACCACTTCACATCCCTCGCATCCCCTTGCGTAGGAATGTCCACAACCCACAGGCTAGGGCTGCTCATAACTACAGCTTGGTAGATGACTTAGCACAATCCCCGACTGCCATGTCAGTTTTGGAAGTCCTCCAGACTTGTCCTACGCAGCAGAAATCACTACTTTTTGCCTTAGGAGCAGTGGACCCTGCAGATACTCAACTCATCACATATGACCTTGATAGTTGTGAACCTCGTCTTTCCGCCT
The DNA here is from genome assembly GCA_000966675.3 of Picea glauca. Classification (NCBI taxonomy): domain Eukaryota; kingdom Viridiplantae; phylum Streptophyta; class Pinopsida; order Pinales; family Pinaceae; genus Picea; species Picea glauca. The sequence goes on along the minus strand of JZKD02S0441997.1, from coordinate 73,553 downwards.
TGGTCTCTATTCAAATACCAATAAAAATACAGAACATCACCGTTCATCGGTGTATCATCGATGAAGGTGCATCGACATGCATCATGTCCAAAATAGTATGGCAGAAGCTTGGTTCCCAGAAACTCATACCCCCTGCCATCACATTACGAGCTTATGACAGACGACCATCATCTCCTGAAGGGCTCTTCCAAAATTTCCCCGTGGAACTCGAGGGAAAAACTATTCTCATTGACATCGAAGTTATTGACGCGCCGCTCGATTACAATATCTTATTCGGACGTAGCTACATGTATGCTGTGAACGCAGTGGCATCTTCCGTCTTTTGGACAATCATGTTCCCCCACAATGGGAATATTATGACCATTGACCAAGTATCACATTATGAGCCTAACCCATCTGCCAATCTCGATAATATTCTTCCTCTCATTCACACCAACAAAGATGCATATCCACTCATCGAAATGGGTCCTGGGATTTTCAAATATCCATCCTTGTTAGGGACATACCATGGAGCACCACCACTCCTTCCCCCTAATCAAGTATGCATCATCTCATCTAACAGAACTCACACAGAGGATGTTCTTCCTCCTCAGGAGGTTTCAGTCATTCCTGACGTCTCAATAGTTGCAGAACCACTCTAGCCGGAGCCTCCTGTGCACTCGTTGGACCCAATAGCCCACGAATCCACATCCCCTCAGGGACATAGTCCCATTCGGGATATAGTTCCCCAAACCCTCACTCAAATTCCCTTCTTTTACTCTCCACTTGGTATAGAAGCTTTCAAGGTATCCGCAACGCTCACACTACCTAATATGGTGTTAGCAATCCTAGTGTGGTATTTACATCCACCTGAGATGGTCCCTCGCCCATCCCTTCCCCCACAGGAAAGCCTCCCCATGATGATTCCCGTCCTTACCCCCACTACCCCCATACTCCCTACCCCCCCTGCTACAGCTGGGGGCAGGAGAAAGAAGAAGGAGCCCACATCTCCACTTCCTCCCCGCATCCCACTACCTTGCGCACTATGTGAGAAAGAGGGTCACCAAACCAATAACTGCCCATCCATACCGAAATTATGGAATTTGATTCCCCTCAATCAAACTCCCACAACACCTGTCACTACTGCTATTCCTACTACCACCCAACCTTCCAGTGGTAAAGGGTTGAGGACCAAATTTGCTTGTGCTATCTGTTCAAAATATGGCCATTATACCCATCATTTCCCAGCACTATCATGCTTCCGGCAGACATTATATGCTGTATGCCAAAACTTCCAGAACAACCTGCACATTGCTACATCCTCTCCAACAAATATCACTGACATCCATTATGTCACCACGTCCGTCAATGAACGTATGAGATGCCCTTGCTCTCTCTGCAATTCATTGGCTCATTTTACATACCAATGTCCTATAATCCTTACATACAGGCAACGCCAATTGGCCCTACTTCGTCAACCCACAGAGATGACCACTGACCTTACCTCATCACTAGAATATATTCATGTGATTTCTCCAGAGATAGAGGCACTCCCAATGCCTCCATGGTTCTTAAATGACGTCTCTGAGGAGTTACCCCACAACCCCCCCAACTCTCCTGCTCATTCCCCTCTGAAGACTCTCCACCCAACCACCACGGGTACTCCTCAGTACTTCAACATATGGTTCATGACGAGTGAACCCTCACCATCTTCTTGTACCACTCCCCTTGCTTCTCCCGCAGGGGGCAATCACACCATCACTGAGATCACTCCTCACGGCCCCTTATATTCCCATCATTTCCAATGCAATGAGGAAATACTGGAAGAGCTACACCACCCAGACTCTCCCTCAGATGTACTACATCATCGTGCACTCTTCCTTCCACAGGAAGCCCTCATGCCTCCTAGCCATAACCCCATTTACGCGGTCAAAACCAAAGATTTTATACCATCCGGGCCTATCGATTGGTTCAATAATCCCATCCCTGCACCTGACGCTTTTGAAGAAGGTAATCTAGCTAACATTTCCCCCACCATTAAAATTGACATTTCCATTAAAACTGGCATCGTCGAAGAAATCATCATTGGAGCTGCTTGCACTCCTCAGGAAATCGCCGCATATAAAGCCCTCTTCCAGGAATATAGGGATATTTTCGCCTGGTCATACACAAAAATGCCTGGCCTTTACCCATCTATTATCGAGCATCTCATCGACACCTAGCCTGACATCACACCAGTTCGCTAGAAACAATGACCGCTACACCCATCCAAGGCCGCGACTATCAAAGCCGAAATTGATAAATTATGTACGGTCGGATTTATTTACCCCATCGCTTACACTTCATGGGTTTCCAACCCTGTACCCGTCGACAAAAAATAGGGCACTATCCGCATTTTCACCGACTTTCGCGATCTCAATAACACATGTCCGAAAGACAACTTTCCAACACCTTTCATCGATCAAATTATCGATGACTGCGCTGGCCACGAGGCTCTCTCCTTTATTGACGGATTCTCTGGCTATAACCAAATTCAAATCCACCCAGCCGATTAGTACAAAACTGTATTCATTACCCCGTGGGGTACTTTTTCATATTGTGTCATGCCCTTCGGCCTAAAAAATGCCGACGCAACTTTCCAGCGGGCGATGACATACATCTTTCACGATCTGGCTAAAATCATCCTCGCCTACTGGGACGACCTCACAGATTGATCCAAGAAATGCACCCAACACCTCGATGATTTACGAATCATCTTTCAATGGTGTCATCAGTACAACATCCACTTGAACCCTCTTAAGTGTGTGTTCTGTGTCACCGCAGGGCGCCTCCTCGGTTTCATCGTTTCCCAAAGCGGTATTACCGTAGACCCCCTTAAAGTCAAAGCCATCACCGAAATTCCACCTCCTCAAAATTTACGACAACTTCAGAGTCTAGAAGGAAAAGCTAACTTTCTTAGACGCTTTGTTCTAGATTATGCCATACGCGCACATGGTTTCCTTCGCTTACTACGTCATGACATCCCTTTCCGTTGGGACGACTACGCCCAACAGTCATTTGATGATCTTAAAACAACGCTTTCAAATGCACCTTTGATTAGTGCACCTGACTACAATCATGACTACATACTCTACGTATCAGCATCAGCTGTATCAGTAGCCGGCGTCCTCGTCCAGCTCGGAGATGAAAATCACGAACATGTCATTTACTACGTTAGTAAGAACCTCTCAGGGCCACCATTGAAGTATAAACATGAAGAGAAACTTTCTCTTGCAGTTGTCCTCGTAGTCCAGAAACTGCATCATTACATTATGCTTCGCACCACCAAGGTCGTCGCAGATTCTAACCCTATGCAATATTTGCTTAGCCGTCGTCAGGTTAACAACAAATTCGCTTGTTGGATCGTTATCCTTCAGGAGTACGACCTCGAGTTTTCAACCCCTAAGAGTAAGAAAGCCATCGTTCTCGCCGAACTTGTCATGGCCTTCCCCTCTGACACACCCAGTGCCCTTGTCAACATTGAATTTCCTGACGAACATCTCTTTTACATCGCTTCCGATGATCCTTGGTATGGCGACCTTCTCATCTACCTACGAACTCAAAAGTTCAGTAACCACTTATCACGAGATGATCATCGGCGCATTCGCCATCAGGCCCCCTGCTATCTCCTCATTGGAGACATCCTATATCAGAGGGGCGTCGACACCATCCTTTGTCGCTGCCTGACTATTGACGAAGCCGAGAGAGTCTTAAACGACTACCACAACGACGCTTGTGGGGGGCATATTTTGGGTATATCCATGGCTCAGAAGATTATCCGAGCCTATTACTTTTGGCCTACCCTATTTCACGATTGCATTCATGCTTTGAAACGATGTGAACAATGTCAGCTCTATGCCAACAAAGCCCGAGCCCCCTCCACTCTTCTTCACCCTGTCATTACTGCGGGCCCTTTTTGCAAATGGGGCATCGAATTTATGACTTGTAATCCCCCCTCCAGCAATGGTCACAAATACATTGTTGTTGCCATCGATTACTTCACCAAATGGACCGAAGCTATGCCCACTTTCAACAACACCGCTGACACTGTAGCGTGTTTTTTCTTTAACCACGTCATATCCCGTTTTGGAGTACCACTCCAACTTGTTTTCGACCATGGGAAACACTTAGAGAATGAGATTTTTGTCGAAATCTCATCTTGGTTAGGCTTCTCTCACGAGTTTGCCTCACTGTATTACCCTCAGTCAAACGCATAGGTCGAGGTAGTGAACAAAGTCCTCAAGACCATGTTACAGCGCACGGTTAATAAACATAAAAACAATTGGAAGCACATGTTATTTTCTATGCTATGGGGTTATCGAACAACAGTAAAGACCGCTACAGGTTTCACGCCATTTCATTTAGTCCATGGGATCGAGGCAACTCTTCCCATCGAGTGCGAAATTCCCACCCTACACACTGCAATTGAGGTTTTACTTGAAACTGCTCCAATGGAGCAGCGCTTGCTGAACTTGGAGTCTCTTGATGAAGATCGTCGATCTTCCTTACAGAACAACGATGCAGCTAAAAAATGATCCAAGGCTACCTTCGATCGCCATGTCAACCTTCGATCATTCCGAGAAGGCAACCTCATCTTGGCCTATGATATCGCTCATGATACCTTTGGCCATGGAAAGTTTGAATCACTTTGGCATGGCCCTTACATCATTTGACACTGCCTCACCAAAGGCACATACATCCTAGCCTCCCCCGAAGGCCTCTCCCTCAAGGAACCTGTCAATGGGTTATACCTCAAGAAATTTTATGCTTAGAAGTAGTCATTCTACATTAGGTAATTATTTCTTCTTTTTTAGTGTTTTTAATCTTTCTTTTCCTACCCTCGCATCTAAACTATCATTTGTGCTATTGACAGATGCTTCCTCCACTAGCTTACCACATCGGTTACGCCGACGACGCCAACCGTTGGACACAAAATATCGCTTCGGCTGTTTGGGCTCTCTACACCCCCTCACATGAAATGCTACATTCAAGCGGCATCTGTTTAGGACCAGCAACCAACAACCAAGCTGAATACACTGCGGTCATTGGCCTCCTGGCCGATGCCCAACGTCATTATATTTGCCACCTTAGCATTTTCCTCGACTCTCAACTAGTCGTTCTCCATCTCAACAATGTTTACCGTGTACACGATCCATGCCTCTTTCGCAAATACCTGTAGGTTATATTATTATCTCGACAGTTTGATTCCATTACATTTACACATATTTCAAGACAATTGAATCAAACAATAGATGAAATAGCTAACATGGTGTTAGATTGGCATATATCACATCAAGCTACACATACATAACACATCTCATACATCCTGTCACAACATATAGATAGAATAGACATCATCATCATCAACAAAAAATACATGTAGACAACATTAGGATCTCAAAAAATGTATACTCATATATATATATAAAATCCTCTCAGGCCATCCGAATGTTTACATATAAAAATACATATGCCCGCAGGCCAGTG
>JZKD02S0441997.1:46038-57368 GCA_000966675.3 Picea glauca | reverse complement strand
AACCATAGATCCAAGTGCCGCTAGATCCACCGCCAATTTATGCGCTCACTTTAGTCTCCATATCATACTGCCCCCCTAATGTTAAAGGTAGAACAGTCTGGGGGGCTCAGAATTCACTCTCAACCATTGATCTACGCACCGCTAGATCAACCGTTGATCTATGCGTTCTCTTTATCCTTCATATCGGACCCCCCCTCCCCACCATTAAAGGTAGAACGATCAGGGGGTTCCAGAATCTATTGACCACCGTTGATCTACGTTCCGCTAGATTAGTCATTGATCTTAGCGCATTCCTTATTCTATGGGCGTGAACCAAAAATGTGCAGTGAACTTAGGATATTTCTCTTTTTGTGGGTTTTTCGTTACTTCCCTTTGATTTTCGTCACCAAGTGGTTAGGAAACACACCTCAAACATCAAAATCATGGATTTTCATTGAATATCAAGCATATTTATTGAAGGAAAAGCTAGTTGGCCTATGTCCTATCCTACCTAACTACACAATTTAGCCCAGATTAGACTGTTGGGCTAAGAAATTACTCTACTCGAGGGCTATTTGACCAAGATTAGATAGTTTGATCAAATTTATTCACTAGCTAACCTATATACTTGGCTAATATTAAACAGTTTAGCCAAGTCTTATTCACTAACCTATCAACATAAATTCAAAGAGACTTAACCATGATTAAATTGTATGGATCAAGTCATTGTTATTGCATGGGGATTTTATCCATTTTCTTTTATGCCCTCTTTTATTCTTTTTCTTTCTTTTCTTTTTGAAAATAATTTGCAAAGACAAAATATTATTTACAACCAAACTACATCAAAAGTAAAATTTAGCAGTCACCAGTTGATCCTATGAAATATATGGTTATAACAGTGGCTCCACCTGGGGATGGTGCTCTCCTTGCAAGGTGCCAAGAACCTGTTTACTGATGTTTGTAAAAAGTTTATTTCTTTCTTATTCTGCTATTTGATTTGTTTTGATTTTGATATTTTTTTGGTTGCACTGGTAAGTGGCTTAGGGACTTCTCCACGGGCTTCAACCATTCGATCAATATCACCATACACTAATTAACTGTAAAAGACAAATGGTATGTACAATGGAAAAAGGTTTGTGGTATCTTTATTGGGGTGGAAGATAATGCTTCAACATCCTGCCATTCACAGGTCCACTTGGCATGTCTATTCCATCACTGTTCTTAAGTAAAAATGTGTTATTTCCTTTGAATGCCTAAATGATGTATTGGCCTTTCCATAAGCTATCAATTTTTCCATGTTTACCCTTATCCTCATTCTTTGAATCCCATTTCAGGACCAAGTCACCTAACTCAAAATCATCTTCTTTAGTCCTTCTATCAAATATATTTTTGATATTATCCTGGATGACTTAAGTCTTGTTGTATACCTCCTCTCTGGACTGCATTAAATGAATCATTTGATTTATTCTCTTCTGAACATCATTTGGCTCTACTTGCGCTTCCTACAATAGTTTCATGACAGGGACTCCCAAGGAAAGGGGAAAAAATACTTAAGTACCATACACCAATTGGTATGGAGACATGGAAATTGATGTTTTGGTGCTTATTCTGTCAGCCCAAAGAGAGAAAACCAACTTATTATTCCATGATTTTTAATTTTCTTGCAGTGTTTTCCTAAGAATGTTCACCAGAATTTTGTTTGAGGACTCAACTAGCCCATTTCCTTGAGGATAATAAGTTGTTGAGTGTCCCAAAGTAATTTGTTATTGGTTGAAAAAATCTATGAGTCTTTTGGATTTGAAGGCCGCTGCATTGACAGCTATAACTTTTCTGGGGCATCCAAAATGAGACAAGATATTAGTTTCTAAAAATTTAATGATAATAGAGTTAGTAGCTTACCTGCATGGAAAAACCTCAATCCACTTGGTGAAGTAGTCTGTGGTTGTGAGGATCCACTTGCATTGGCTCGAGGAGGATGGATGTATTTATCCAATAAAGTCCAAACCCCATTGTTGGAAAGGGGCTTCAATTGAGATGGGTTTCATGGGGAGAGGCAACAACTTCTTTTTACCTTCAAAAACCTGGCATTTATGACAAGAAGTAACTTTTTGAGGAACATCAACAAACAATTTAGGCCAGTAGAAACCAACTCTAAAAATCTTGTTAGTTGTGGTCTTCCAGCTCAGGTGTCCACCACAATATAGTGCATGAAAATCTTGAAGAATTTTGTTAGCTTCGTCTTTTAACAGGTAATTAAGCAAGATACCACCAGGGTCTTTCTAATAAAGATTAATTTCTAGAATACAAAATTTCAATGCTTTCAATTTAATAAATCTGGATCTGGTCTTAGTAAAACCAGAAGGAGATTGTAAGTTATGAAGTAAAAAAATGAGGTCTGCATACCAGGGGGAGTTTAAGAATACGTCTTTCAAATTTGGAGTCACCTGCTCTTCCTGCTCATCAACTGTAGCCAAAAAATTAATATCTAGAGAATGAAAATTAGATTCAACCATTAGTTTTGATAGACCATGTCCTTTGATCAGTTTAGTAGGTTTTATTTCGATGTCATATTCCATAATAACCACAATCCATTTCCCTCTCCTACCGTCTAGATTATCCTGAGTCGAGATATATTTTACCACTACGTTTGGAACATAAGAAATTATGTGGGAATGTAGAGTATAAACTCTGAAATCTTTTATGGCTTTCACCAGAGAAAAATATTGCTTCTCCATTATGTTGTAGTTAAAAGAAACATCTCTCAAAGATTTGTTAAAAAATGCTATAGGTTGTTCATACCCTTCACTTTTTTTCTACAGTAGCACTGTTGCGATGGTGTGCTTGGAGGTGAAGGAGAAGAGGTAAAAGTATTTGGTGTAGTTTGGATTGATCAAAACTGGAGCTCGTGTGAGTGAATGCTTCACCTTCTCAAATGATTGTTTGGATTCAGTGTTCCATTTGATTCTTGTGTCTTTTTTCAACATATTAGTGATGTTCCTAAGAAGTTCGTCCAAGTTGGGTATGAACCTTCTAAGGAAATTTATTTTACTGATGAATGATTGTAGATCTTTGATGTTCGTAGGGTGTTCCACCTTATGGATAGATTCTATCCTGCTGGGATCTATTTTAATTCCATCTTTAGATATTATGTGTCCCAACAGTTTTCCTTCCTCTAAACTGAAAAGAGATTTCTTTGGGTTTAACGAAATCCCTAATTTTATGCACTTCTCAAACACGCGTCTGAGATGATGCAAGTGTTCTTTATTAGATTTGTAGTACATATTCACATCATCCAGATATATGAATATAAATATCCCAATCTTGTCCACAAAAGTAATTTCCATTGCTCTTTGGAAAGTAGCACCAGCGTTCATCAGACCAAAGAGCATTTTCATGTACATGAAAGTCCCCCATGGTGTGGTGAATGTTGTCTTTTCTTGATCTTCTAGGTGAACAAGGACTTGGTTGTAACCCAAGAAACTGTCTAGTAAGGAGATCATGCTGGCTCCAACTACCTTTTGTAAAATGTGGTCCATTTTGGGCAGAGGGTAGTTGTCTTTAAGGGAGACTTTGTTCCAATTTATGAAATCTATGCAAAGTCTGATTTCACCAGTTTTCTTCCTGGTAGGAACTAGGTTAGAAACCCATTTGGAAAATCTCAAGGGAACTATAATTTTTGCATCATACATCTTTTTGATTTTTTTCTCTATTAGAGGAAGCAACTTGGGATTGATTCTCCTAAGTTTCTTTCTAAAAGGTTTGTGTTCTTATTTTATGGGGATCCGATGTTGGATGAAGTTTGTGTCATAATATTTTAAGTCCTTGTAACCCCAGGTAAACACATCTACATATTCCTTAAACAATTCAATGTATTTTCATTTTTGCTCAGGGGGAAGGGATTTGGAAAGTTTTATCATCTTGTGTTTTTTGTCTATTCCTATGTCACACTCTTCGACCTCTTTACCACTAGATTCAATTTTTGGTTTCTTGGCTATATCATTAAAATTGAACAAGTATTCTAGCAGAACTAAACCTCTAGGTAAAACATTATTTTTCAACTGTAGAATACCAGAATCCATCTCATTGTCATTCAATTCATCTGCATCTACTTTATTTTCATTCAAATATTCTGAATCTACTTTATTTACACTCAAATCTTCTGAATCTATTTTGTTGACATTAAATGTTTTAGAAACATATTTATTTACATCATCATCGTCATTCTCTAAATCTATATTTGTACATTTGAATTCATTCCTACACTATAGAAAGTCTTCAATTTGATCATCATTCCCGAATACCTGCTAGTATATGATGTTATCTGGAATGGTTGGTCTGCACTTCACCTCCACTGTGTATTTGCGAGTGGGATGGAAGGGTATTTTGTAGGTAGCTGCTGATGTAGCCAACCTGTCTGCTAATATGTTTTGTCCCCTGGGCATTACCTGCAAATTGATTTCAGTAAAACATTGAAGAGAATACAAAACAACATTCCTATAAGATCTAAGTCAGGGATGTTTAGCTGCATACTCACCTTTGATTTGCTTGATAATCAGTTTAGAGTCAAAAATACCATAATCTGTTTGGCACCAACTTTCTTTAGTAGTTTCAAGATGAGCATCAAATCTTCGTACTCAACTATGTTGTTAGTGTATTGGAAATTCAGTTTCTAAGAATGGATCTCTGAATACCTTGATCTGTGATTGTGTAACCAAACTCCAGCTCCAGCTCCCTCTTTTCTCATTGCACCATCGAAATCCATGCTCCAAAAATCTGCTGGCAATTCCTCACTTTCCACAGTTTCAACATTTCTTGCCTTGACACTTGATTTATCTTCTTTCTGATCAGGTGTGTCATCTTTCAACTAAGCCATTTGTTCATCCAAGTCACCATCATTGTGCATAATGAAAGAGTCTAGGTCAGAGTGTGTAGAATATAGTGGATAGTTGTGTGGATTTTCCTGACTACTGACCATATACTTCATTATAGTTTCTCTGTACAATCTCCTTTTCTGTCCAAAAACCGGATTGGTAGTGTATGACATATCCAGCTGCAGGGTACCTTTCATTTTGGCTCCCCAAGATCTTGATAGAAACATACTGTATTTTGGGGGAATGTCAACAACCATGATGTCCATCACCATACTTTTTGCTAGGATTTGAACCAGGGTGATGCATAAGCCTTTGATCAACCTTATACACTTAAACTTCCTAGAGTCAAAAGAATGCAAATCTTTGTAGGGTCTAGTGACCTCGAGTCCCAACTTTTCCATCACTGCTTTGGGCATCAGGTTATGTGAGGCGCTTGAATACAACATGGCATTGTGTAGGATCAAGCCATGGATGTTCAAGCTGATGTAGAAAGGGGAAATGACACCATTATTAGTTTTACCATCAACTTCTGGGCCAAAAAGGAGCTTAGGTTGATCATCAACAAGATTTACTATGTTTGATTGATTCACTGATCCGAAATTCAAAGATTTTGTACCTATTTCCGACTCAATTCTCAGAGATTTAATTACTTGTGACTTGTAAGCGTTCTTGCTCATCATATTAGAAAGGGGAATGGGGATTTTCAATTTAGCTAGTTCCCCATCAAGGCTGAAAGTAGTGGAAGTTTTGTTTGAGCTTTGCACTTCTGGTTTATCCATCGAAGTCATGTGGGCAGAAACACTGGTTTGACTAGTTGATGAGATCTCAGTCTAATTTTCTCTTTGCAAAATTTCAGGATTTCTTTTTGTAGAGGATTCAACGTTAATTCTCTCAGGGACCTTATTGGGGGAAGTCTCTGAGGTTTTCTTGATCTCAGATGTCTTCTTTTTTTCAGTGGCCTTCTTTGTTTCAACAACCTTGTTTGGAGGGTTATCACTTGCCTTATTTATTCTTAGGTTATACTTCCTGTGTACCTCCATTATAGGATTTTCAAAGGCCTAATTTTTTGTTTCCTCTACTTCCTCATTTACCTCTGTCTGCGAAAGAAGAAAAATATCGTGATCTTCTTGAGTAAGAAAAATAGATTCATGATCGTGAATGCCCATGAGGTTTATATGAGTGTCGTCCAATTCTTCGATTATTTCCTCACCTTCATCAACGTAGTTTTCCTGGAGAGGTGGTTTGATCTGCTGATCAGGTCCTCTCTGTTGTCTTTGATCCCTAGGATCTCTTTACTTGATCTGGGGAGGATTTCTTCTGATGTTCGAATTCTGAATCTGAGGAGAATCTTGATTTTCCCTGGGTGGGTTCCTGTCATTTATAGTAAGCCTCTCCATCATTATATCCATGTCTCTATCTAGAAAATCTAGTTTGGCATCTGAAGAGGATGTGGAAGGTTCTTCCTTAATCATGACCCTTCTTTCTGTTCTCTACCTTACCCTTTTGGATCAGAGATTGGCTTCTATGCTTATGAAACTTTTCTACATGTCCTTTAGAGTAGGAGAATTTATTTCCCTTAGTTGATATGACATGTCAACGTCAAATCCATCTGGGAATTTTATCAATGCCAAACCTTGAGGTGGTTTGATATCAGTCGGAATTGCATTGTACATATTGTTGAAACGAGTGCAATAGTCCTGCACTGTCTCTCCTTGGTTCCTTCTAATATTTTCATATTCTCACAAGATCTGAAGAGGATTTTTCTTTACCTCCCACCTGTCAAGGAAACTTTGTTGAAAAGAAGCAATGTTAGTTATGGAAGAAACACATAAGTTTTTGAACCACTTTTTGACTTCTCTAGACAGACTCTGTGCAAATAGTCTCATCTGCACATCAAATTCATCTACTTCCTGCAAATCAAAATAATAGTTCATTTTGCCAACATGTTATTGTGCATTCAGAGGAACAGTTCTATCATATTGAGGGATTCTGTTTTGATAATCCTGAGGCATGGCATGTAAAGGAACAATCAACACCAATGGAGCATATCTTGCTGCCATGATTGGTGGAGGAGGCTGAACAACAACCTGTGTGATTGGAGGGGAGGTGATAGAAGCTGTGAAAGATGAAGGGCTGGGAGGAGATGAATGAATTGGTTTAGGTTTAACAGAAGCTGTAGCAATAGTTAAAGAAATTTTTTTGACCGACTGCTCAAAGTGAGCTTTGTCTAAGGCTTGATAAAGATTCAGAACTAGATCTTCTAGCTTGTTAAATTCCTGGAGGAATTGTTGATCAACGTCAGCTCTGGGAGAAAGTATTTCAGAGGTCCTAGGTTGAAGGATGGTTTGATCCAAAATTGTTTCACTTACAAAGCTATCAGATTTTGTTCTAAAAAGGATTTGTTCAAAAGATATGTCAAACTTGAGGTCCTGAAGGGAAACCGACTTCTCTGGGAGAGAAGGGGATCTTTGTCATTCTTTGAAGTGGACTATGACTCCCAGAACCCTCTGTAGCATTTTTCTTTCTGAGTAATTTTTCAGGATTGTCTATTTCTATTGCAGGTTCTGGATCTGGATGAGATCTAGTGAAAAATCTTTTAGGAGCCATAATTTTTAATTTTAATTTTAATTTTTGGAAACTTTCAACTAATATATACAAACTTTAACAACCTCTGAACATTATCTCTATATAAGTTTAGATTTTATAATTCATTCAGAAATAAAGTTTTCTTTGTCTATGGAAAACAAAATCATGGGATATATAAAGTTTGTTCAGTTCCCGACTATGGTCGCCAATTATGTTATCACTCTGTAAATTCCTAGAGGTTGTTGAAAGGCAGAAGAAATTTACCAGAGGTAACTTTATCCAACCACTTTGAAACTGGGATCTAGCCCTACTAGTTTTAGAGAGGGATCTCTCTGTAAGAATTAACTTTGTTTCAAAATTCAGATATTAGGATAGTTAAAATAAATAGGACCGATTTTTTTGTTTTTATAAAATGGCTGAAAGAGGTTTACACCTCCATTGGGCTATGGGTTCTGTTTTATAAAATTAGAAACTGACTAACATATTTTAAAAGGTATTCTCAGAGGGTAGGATAATGCAACTATTGGATTCTTTAGCATAAAAATGATGGAAAGAAAAAACGATGAGATAATCAATTATAATCAAGAAGCATTTAAGAATTTATTAATTGTAACATCAGAAGAAAACATTTAGATCATTAAAAGTCGGAAAGAAAGTATATGAGGATAAATTATGCAACTTTCGCTACTTTCAAATGATCAGATTTAGAAAAAAAAATGAGTAATGAGAGAGATAAACATTCAACAAAGAGGAGAAAACTTCACCAACAACTAACACGCAGGAATCCTATGAAACATCCCTTTTATTACTGGTAGTTTCTCTTGGGAAAATTACAGTGCTTACAGCTTGCTAGGGCGTAAAAATCAACCCTCAATACTTCTAAGTTCGAAGTATTTATAATCAAAATTAAAAACAACCCTGTCATTATGATCTGGATGTGGTAGATTCTAGATATAACTAACTAGATAACAAGATACAAAAATGTAGGAACTGATGATGATCTGTTGGATCTTTCATGTTGATTTTGGGGAAAACTGTTGGTGAGTCATTCACGTGACTTTGACTATTCTGTATGCTGAGTTGGAATGTACACCTCATCCCTCATTCGATCAAAGTGCACAGCTCCTCCCATCTTCGCTGACTGGGAATGGTGAATTTGAGCAGTCTTCGATAGATTTCATCCATTTTTGTATATTTAGCAAACGTTGGCTTGGTGATGAAAACATATTTGATCCCATGATGGATGTTGAGATCCATATGTAAAGTCTCTAGAAATGATTTGCTTGTTATGCTGCCATGTATTCCTAAAAACTTGGAAATGTCCTTGGCCATCGTGGAAATCTTCTACTTGTAGTCAGAGAGGGTCATCAACTTGTCATTCAGTGCTAGTAAACTAGGAAGACCTTTCTTTTGCAAGGCATCGATCTTGATAAAGAACCTCTTAACTCCAATGTCCATGGACTGGACTTTCTCCTCCAGCTGCAACATCAATCCTCTTTTAGTCAGAACCCTCTTGAGTTAGAGGATGGTTTCCATCCTATATTCAATCTTCATGTCTTCCATCTCTTCCCTAGTCTTCAAATTGAGAAATCTAATGATTTCATTTGCTTCTATGGGCACTTCCCCCAGATCTCCCTTTATCTTGTTGATGGTCTGCCTGTTCCTCAACACTAGTTCCTGTTGTTCAAACATAATTTGAACCATGGGACAAATTTCATTCATGGACTTCGATATGTCCATCCGAATGTTCTCCTTGGCTTCAACTTGTGTTTTTCCTGCCACTGTTTGCTTCTACATCTACTGTATTTCCTCCTTGAGCTTTTTTGATGTTTTATTTTCAATGTTATAATTTGTATGGTAGGAAAACTTAAGTTCCTGGAGATTATCAAACTCCTTTTTTAGTCTACTGATCTATGTTCCTTGTAGGGTCATTTCCTCCATTGAGTTTGATAGCTCTATAGATTTTTCCAGAGCTGTCAGTGGGGTGGCTAATGGAATTTATGCTGTGGTGGTTGTTGATACAGTTTTTGTGCCAACTCCTGTGAGAGGAACTGCACTCAGTGGGATAACTTTCATAGGTGTTACTTGTTCTTTCTCCTTTACTAACCATTCCATATTTTCTTCCATCTCCTTTATTTGTGCATTTTGTTCCATTATAATATTTAGCAATTCCTCCTTTTCTCCTTCTGTCTCAGCTATCTCTTTGGCCTATGAGTCTTCTGTAGCTAGAAATTTTAGTTGCTTCCTCAGAGATGCTATGTCCACATTCTTTTTCTTGAGAAAATCCTCAGCTACTTTCACATTTGAGGGGTCACACCCAATTTTGAGCACCAATTCTTCTAAGGACTTAATCCTGTTATCCTTTGTAAAGGATGATATTTTCTCCAACTTCAATTGGGTTTGAAAATTTTTCAGAGAAACCTGTAATTTGGTAGCAGAAGTGGAAGCATTGGCTAATGTTGAGAAAATCATTTCTCTAGTCTACCTGTGTATATCCATCTGATCAGCTGGATGTACATCTCTGGTTTTAAACTCCATTGTGGCCCTCTTGTAATCAATGACTTATTTTGGATGGGGCACTTGTGCTTGGAAAAATTCCATGTGCATTCTCTCCTTATTTGTATCAAAAGATGATAACAATCTGTGTTGTGCTGTGGACATTTTATTCCAGAACTGAGCATAGGTGTTGTTGGTTAGCATTTGGTTTTTCTTCTTAATCAAATCATATTTTTCAAAAATGCTCAGTTTTACAGATCCCGGTGGAGGTTTGGTGATCATAGTGGTATCGGTCTACTTCTTTGAGGAAGAAGTAGACGTCATCTGATGACTGCTTCAGAAAGGTGATGAATGCTCCCCTTCAACTACAGTGGTAGAGTGGGTCTCTTCCTCTCCAATATTGTCAATAGTGTGAGTAGCTTTAGGAGTTTTCTTGTACACTTGGAAATCCTTTGTTGATACTTCAATGACTAAAGGGGAGAGATCCTTCCTGGGTATTTTATCCTTTGGTACTTGTGGAGTGGTTGTTTATGAAATCATGGTTGGATGAGACTATTGTTCAGTGTCTTCTAGAGTGTTCACCTCCCACTCTGTCTAGTTCACAAATTTCTCAATTTCTAGTTTGAGCATATGAGCATATGGGGAGCTTTTTTTCTTCTCTCTCATCTCTGCAATGATCCCACATGGATCATAGTGACAAGTGAAATTGGTACTAAATTTTGTTTCCTATAATAATTTGTTTGCCTCTTCCCCAACAACCCGACTGTTGCAGATAAAGGGTCCTATCTGCCCTTTGATTCTCAACATTTGTTTCTTCTTCAGAGATACAAAATGTATATAATCTGAACTAATCATTTGTGTTTTAGGATAAATTCGTGAGTGCAGACACAAATTGATCTCCCTAGATCCACCTGGATCTAGAACAAAACAGGACAGAATAATACACTTTCCCTAGATCTAGCCTATTGAATGAACTAAGAGGTAAGGATTATGGACATACCTTATGAACGCTTTCCTTAGGTCTCGGTTGTTCCAAGCTTTGCTCCAATTCTCTTGCACTGTCCATATCACAATAGTATAAACCAATTGAAGTAAAGGCAGATTAATATATTCAATAGCTAGTCTATACATATGATCAAGGAGTTATGTAATAAAGTGACATCATCTTTATGGGAAAGGGACATATTACTGTATTGAATTAATTGAAAGTGAAACTTACAACCTGATCCTTGATGTCGTAGGTCTCCTTTCGATGGCTCCTAGCTCTAACACACACACTTGCGCATGCATGAAGAAAATCAACCACTTGTGATGACCTTGTTGTTGTCTCTTGCTGCTGTAGCATCAATCCTCCATACAGTCTTGCACTAATTCTCTAATCAATCTCTAGCTAGCTTG
>JZKD02S0441997.1:34281-45988 GCA_000966675.3 Picea glauca | reverse complement strand
CTGTAGCATCAATCCTCCATACAGTCTTGCACTAATTCTCTAATCAATCTCTAGCTAGCTTGCTGCTTGTTTGCTTAACCCTTTCCATGAGCAATCTCCTCAATATATAGGAGAATATAGATTAGTTACTTGGATAGGAAATGATCCCAAGATATCTGGAATGCCAACACCTGAATAACCATTTGAAGCCAACTCATGTTTCTAGAAGATTCCCTTCTAGAAGGTTCGATATTTCATCTTTTTCCTCCGTTTGGAACATGTTCGCACCCTGGCTATTAGTTACAGTGTGAGAATTTTTCACCCCAACTTAATTCAGCCTATGAGAATCAGGCATTCTCGCAGGCAGCTATATAGGTAGCCTGCGAACATCCCTTAAAAACATGATTTCTGGAAGCAGACAAATGTAACTTTTCTCAGGAAAGTGTTCTTAGTGAAGAGCTTGATTTTCCATCATCATAACATCATCATGACATCATCACAATGACCAAAATTGTGGATAACAGAATTCCCCCCAAATTCTGAGAGTGGAACTAGTGACAGTCAATAGACTTTGTAAGCTGCATGTGTGTGTCGAGAACCAAAAGCACATCTAATCGGAAACCTGCAAACATCCAAGCATCAACAGAATATCATGTATACCAATTCCCAAGGTAGGCATTCCCATACTCAGATCACAGACTGATGACATCATAAACAAAGTTCATGGCCACCAATCATACACTGTGGATCCATGTAGTCATAATATAGCATAACCACCTGAATACACTATGGATCTATGTGACAAATATTCAATCAAGACGACATAGCCACGAAACATACACAGTGGATCTATGTGTCGCAAATTATACATACTCCATCACAACCTGGATCACAAAGATAATATCCAAGGTCTTCAACCTTATCACCCAAAGTATGAATCTAACCATGTGATTACATGTGTCGAAGTCAAACATGGTAGAAACCACTTGATTACCGGTCATTAATGTATATCGTTAACAAGTGCGAGGGAAATCACCATTGATGTCAATGACTCCCAAGGTACTACAACACAATCCATCGAGTGTGAATAAATGAGTTGATGTCGAACATCCGACGGAATCTTTCGATCAGGGGTCAATGATGTAAACCCACTGTCGAAAGAGAGAAACTTGCCATTGAGGCATGCAACTCCAAGGTACTGAATAATTTCTAAGCCTTTATTTCAGATAATGTGCTGAAGTCAATGGAATAAGACTCTTCACAGGAGGGCCTCGATGTATCCCCCATTAGTGACATGAAATGAGTAACAAAGTTTGAAGGTGAAACAAAGTATGTGACAATTGGACTTTGTACATAGGGAAGGCCGACACAGAATGAATGGATAACTGCAGATGGCTGACTCAAATAGAGGTTTCAAATTGACTGCTCTTGAACATATGAATGACACGACCAAGGATTTGGCAGCATTGGCTCAAAGACGACACATGGAAATACCTTGTTATTAAATCGAAAGAGAGACAAATGGATTTCCCAAACCAGCTTCAAATGATGAATAGGGGGTGTCATGTTCAAGAGAGACACTTATTGCCAATCAACTCAACGATGAAACATATCCCTTTCCCAAATTTTCCCCCACCATTTCTGGCAAGTACCTCTTTATTTTTACGCAAGATTGTAGAGGATCACATATGCTTGTGGATATAAGCTCATCCTTCGGACGAGTCCCTCGGAGTATTGTTAATGAACCCTAGGAAGGAGTAGTTCGGTCCCATCATGGGTCTGTCAATGTTTGTTTAACGAGTCCAAAGATAGTAAACTTGAAGGTTTTTCAAGATTATAGAGTTTGAAAAAACACTCAAAAGAGAACTCTCTCAGTTCCTTTTTCGTACAACAGTCCAACGAGACCGAAAAAGGGTTAAACTATCGTTGGAAGGACGTATATTTCAAATACTTCAACGAGCATGAAAATAGCAAGATCCCTCGACAATCTTTTCATATTTAGAGAGTCTGAAAAGAGTTTAAAGATAACTCCAGGGGGGTTCCTTTTTCATGTAACCACAGTGAGCTCGAAAAATAGATAAAACAATGCTCGATCGCGTTCTTATGTTTTTTGCAAGCGCAAGAACGGATAAGAAGCGCTCAGGGTTGGATGTCAAAATCATAACAAACAACCAAAATCACACCACACCAAGTAAAAATTCTATCCATGACCATCCATACTTGCACCTGCTAATCATTTCACTCATTTTTGCATTAGTGATTAGGGTCAAATAAAGAATAAACATAAAAAACCCACTTTTGATATAGTAAAAAGTAATAAAATGAACAAATAACAAAAATTATCATACCATTTTCACATTTTACCCCTTTGAGTGCCAAAAAACCCTTATTTACCCTCTATCTTTGGCGTCGAATTCCAGGAGCTACGGGAGACCATTCGAAGTGTTGTTAGCGATATTTAGGTAAGTGCCCCATCCCTCATCTTTCCATGGTTCAAAATTATGTTTTTATTGGTTAAAAGTCAAGTTTTAATTCAATTTTTTAAACCCTATGCGTTTGGAAGCATTCTCACAGGTGGCCCATACGGGACCTGCGAGAATGACCCATTCTCGCAGGTGGGCCATGGGCCACCTGTGAGAAGTTCGCACTGTGTTAAGTAGGTCACCTGCGAACAGCGCAAAATCCAAAAATTTTATAACGTTTAGCCAATTGCGATACTTTTCTCATGAATAAGATCACTCACTATGTTTGTGTGTTGTTTTTATGTAGGTTGCTAGTCACAATCATGGTTTTAGAGTGGTGGGAACGAGAGAACGAGGAGGATAATGCTAATGTGGAAAATCATCCTCCAACCATTGCTGCACTAAGAGACTGTGGTCTCTTAAAGTATTTCCGTGTCCTGGGCATGAGAACCCAAGTTCGATTGTTGGAATACTTAGTCTGAATGTGGGATCCGGACCAACAAGTGTTCATTGTGGGAGCTCATACATTGACCATCGATATCGAGGATATATATTTCTTAACTGGGTTATCCAGACGTGGATGCTATTGCAGTTTGTCTGGTAGCAGAGCAGGGGGTCTAAAAATGAGTGAGTATTGTAACCAGTATTGCGTGCCTGAGGCTGAATGACAAAAAGGAAAAGTGGCAATTTGGGGAGTGACCGATTTGACTCTCCGTACCATTCTCTTTACCATTGCTCGAATGGCGGGAAGTGTTGCTCCGCATATGGCTCTTCAAAGCTATTTCCAGTACACCATCAAGTGTACTGAGCCCCGGGTATTCAACTGGGCTGACGCAGTATTACGCAATGTCAAGAAACAGTTGACTAAGTGCAGGTGAGGAGGTCTGAAGCAACTTGGTTATGGGTCTCTGTTAGTGTCCTTCTTCTTGGAAAGAGTCCCAGTATTCTGTCTACAGGCCGAGTGGGATCTTCCTAGTCCCAGAGATCTGAGGATGTTACGGTGGTGTTGGCTTATGGCCCGACATGTGGCAGGTCCCATTGTCAAATATGACAATGTTTTCTTCGACTGGTTGTAGACTCAGATGCTGATGGTGGATGACTATGCCTACGTCGGGCTTGATTTCAGAGGAGATCCAGATCTTGCACTACCCGAGGATGCACAGTGGGGAGACCTTGGTAAGAAGCACACCAATTTTATCCTTTTTTAAATGTTTTTGTATTTTTAACATATTTAAATGTTTTTGTTTTTATAGTTTTACCCGAAGACTAACACCAAATTCTTGTTGATAACATAGACGTTGGACCATACAGACCTGCTGGCAGTTCTCCTGTCCAGAGACGAGGAGAGGCTGCAGTAGCAGTTCCACAGTACGCCGAGGACTATCTGACAGTGGAGCAGAACTTAGAGGGTCTGATGGCAGACATTCCAGATATGACTCTGGAGGAGATACCACGACGCGACTAGCGTCACACTGTGGGAGTCTCTGCCTCTATGGGTCGCTTGATCCGCAAAGTTGCTAGGACATTAGCGTGCTATCGTGAACATCATTGATTTCATTATGTAGAAGCCATGGGCTTCAATTTTGATATTTTGGTCTTCGGACACATTTTGTAAAAACAAACTTTGATCGATATATATATATATACATGAGTTCTACCGGCTTACTTTACATTGTGTACATTTTAATGTGTTTTATTTATAAGTGATTTAAATTCCTGTCCAATACATAATTAGCTAAAGCATCTGTCAATGTATTAAGACATCTAGGAATGTGTTGATATTCAATGTGATCAAAATGTTGTTCCAAGAGGCGAATCCGCAAATACACCCTTAATAGAGTAGGACTTCGGATAGAATATACATTACTGAGATGTAGTACTACCAGCTGCGAGTCAAGTCACACAACCAAATGACGAATTCCAAGAGAGATAACATCCACCAATAATTCAACAACGACGCTATACTCTGCAATGTTGTTGGTTTCTCAGCCAAGACATATACCTCGTAGAGATATGAGTTCATTTTTTGGGGCATAGATTTCCCATGCAACGGAAGCTAGGTTCCGAGTACTATGGCTAGCACCGTCGGTGAAGCCAATATAAGGTAGCGAATACTCCGACATCTGGCAATCAAACACAATGTCACATAAGGGTAGAGACCAAATAACGTCAAAAGAAAAACTAAAGTAACACACACACAGAGTATGATACATAAAATACAAGTACTCATGCACAAATGACTTATGCATAGTACTTCTTTAAGTACAACCCATTCCTGGGTTCACTCAAAGGTACACCATCATAATCAACTATCTCATACACTCCTTTTTCCAAAACTTTGCTAACAATGTAAGGGCCATGCCACATTGGTTCAAATTTCCCATCTCCAAGGACATATTTATATTGTTCATATAGAAGAACAAGATCTCCTTCAGAGAAGACACGAGGTTTGACATGCTTGTCATACTGTGCCTTAACGCGTTTCTTCTGGGCTTCTATTACAAGAGTAGCATCACGGTGGGTCTCGTCTAATCACATCAGATACAATAGATGTTCCTCCTTAATAGAAGTATTAGGTAAGAGTTCTACAACTAGCTTCAAAGACGGTATCTCACATTCTATTGGCAGAATGGCTTCCATGCCATAAACTAAATGAAAGGGTGTAAATCCTGTGGAAGATTTAACAGATATCTGATATGCCCACAATGCCGAAAATAACATCGTGTGCTAGCTAGTTTTATGGATTCCTATCATCCATCGAATCATAGTTATAATAACCTTATTAATGGCTTTGACCTGGACATTGGCCTGTGGATAATAGGGTGTTGAGCTATCATGACGAAGGTCCAACTTCTCTGTGAGTTCAGACATCATATAATTTCTAAAATGACTACCGTGATCGGTAACGATAGCCTGAGGGACACCAAAACGAGTGACGACATGGTTGAAAAGGAATAACGTTGCAGTCTTCCCAGTATTGTCGAATGTTGGCGTCGCCTCGACCCACTTAGTAAAAGAATCAACAACTACAATAATGTAACCATACCCCCCGGCCGAGTGAGGTTGACATGTCATGAAATCAATGCCCCATTTAGCGAAAGGACCTACGGAGACCACAGGATGAAGGGGAGAAAGATGCGACCAAATCTTCTGATTATAGGTCTAGCAGGCATGACACTTCTAAACAACAGTAATGCAGTCCTTGAACAAAGAAGGCCAAAAGTATCCTGCACGTAAGATCTTCTGGGCAGTAGCATACCTAGACATATGAACACCACATGCTCCTGAATGGAAGTCATTCAAATCTTTCTCGGCTTTGTCAAAAGTCAAACAATGCTGAAAGACAGAGTTAATGCATCGACGATAGAGAGTATCACCGAGAATGATATATTGACGTGCTTGATAACGGATACGACGACGTTTGGCACTAGACAAAGTAGGCCGAAAAGTTTGAGTTTGGAGATATATAATGATATCTTCGTACGAAATATCGTCAGTACAGATAAGTAAAAGTGACTCATCAGATAACGAATCGACTGCTACCTTTTCCGTGGCAGTGTGGGGAAAATCACAAATTAACTCAGCGAAAACGAGGGATTTCTTCGATGTGGCTCGATCGAATTCCAAATCGAACTCCTGGAGAATAACAATCCACTTGGATTGTTTTCCCCCCAAAAATTGACGTGTCAATATATGTTGCATGGGGTTACAATGTGAAATCATTGTAGTTTTCCTGGCAAGAATATAATGACAAAAACGTTGAACTGCTTGGACAATAGCCAAGGCCAGCTTTTCAACATGTTGGTATTTAATTTCTGTGGAAGTTAAACTTTGACTCAAGTAATATATAACATGCTCATCATGGGCATCATCCTCTTGAACGAGAACCATGCCGATAGTATACTCAGACGCAGCTAAATAAAGAAAGTAATCCCGACTATAATCAGGAGGGAAAAGAAGAGGAGCTTTCGTGAGGGATAATTTCAAGGATTAAAAAGCGTTATTAGCAACCTTATCCCAAATAAACTCTGAACCTTTCTTTAGAAGACATGTAAAATCCCGAGTAATCTCAGCATAATTCAGGATGAAGTGACGAAGAAAGTTTGCTTTCCCCTGCAAACTTTGTAACTGGCGTAATGAAGAAGGAGGAGGGAGATTAAGAATCTCCTCAACCTTAATAGGATCTACCCGGATCCCCTGACGTGAAACAATGAAACTGAGGAGACGACCGGACTCTACGCAAAAGATGCACTTATGAGGGTTGAGACGAATGCGATAGAATCGACAACGAACGGAAATTGCTCGGAGATGATTAGGGTGATCGACTCTACGTAAAGAGTGAGATGAAAAATCGTCCAGATAAGGTTGAACAATATGCTTGATATCGTGAAATGTGTAAGACATAGCACGTTGGAACGTAGCACCTGTATTCTTGAAACCGAAGAGGAGTTTCCTGTAGGCGAAAGTACCCCAAGGAAAAATAAAAGTCGTTTTATGTTGGTCCTCAGGAGTGATATTGATTTGATTATAGCCGAAAAATCCATCCATGAGGGAAAAAATTTCACTGCCGGCACAATCATTGACGATCTGGTCAATGAAAGGGGTTAGAAAATTGTCCTTTGGACAAGCTTTGTTGATATCCCGATAATCAACACAAACGCGTATACTACCACCTTTCTTATCAATCGACATTGGGTTGGAAACCCATTCTATCAATGCCACTGGATAAATAAAACCGGCTTTAAGAAGTTTTTCAACTTCAAGTTTAATGGCTGTCGCTTTACGTGGATGGACAGGACGAAGGCGCTGCCAGACCGGTTTAGCTCCAAGGTATGTATTAATTTCGTGGACCACAATAGCAGGGTCAATACCTGGCATCTCTTCATAACTCTAGGAAAAGATATCACGAAATTCTTTAAACAAAGAAGTATAAGTGACGATTTCTTTGGGAGAACACAAAGCTCCAATATGAACATTCTCGACTATTCCAGGTTTCACAGAAATATTTATGGGTATTGTGGGCGAGATGTTACTGAGGTTCCCTTCCGTAAACACATCACGTGTAGATTGTGGAACCGTTGATATAACAACAACGGTCGACGGAGTCAAAATCCGCTGATAATTCTCAAGAGTATGTTGTCCCAGAAACAGTATGGAACGATGATGCCCATCATCCCAAGGGGTGTCCTCCATGACAGACATGATCATCTCTTCAGTGGGAAAGATGACATGGAAAGGGTCAGGAGACAACTCATCAAGAGAATAAGTAGTAAGGGTTACCGATTGAATGACTTGATAAACAGACTCAACCGGACTTAACGACATAACGTCGCCGAAACGAACATGATCTCCAGGATCAGGGACTATCCAAGGGTCAACAGACACAGGAAGTTTATGAGGTACAATAGAGATCATATTAATGGAAACAACTGATGGGTGTGGAATATCGGGTGGTGGCGGTATGGGGAAAGTACCCATTAACGAAGAGTCTTTTAAAAGACCGACTCCAACATTCTCGTAACACGGTGGGGTTTTAGCTATGAACGACACGTTGCCAGTGCGAGTATCAACATTAAAGAAGGCAAGTTGATCAACCGTAACCACTTTTCCCTAGTGAGGAAATCGTATGACACGGAATAGGGTTGACACAACATCTCGCATAGAATCGACCCAGCTACGTCCAAGTAGAAGATTATAATCTAGAGGAGCATCGAAAACTTCCACTTCAACCTGGACGGTTTTACCTTCGAGAGTGACAGGAAACAATGGAAGAATGCCGTAAGGATTAAAACTAGAGCCGTTGAAGTCTCTCAAAGTGTTTTGTGATTCGTTCAAGGGAGGAGAGCCAATGTCTTTCCAACAAGTAAAATACATTACGCACGTAGAGGCACCTTCGTCAACAACAGTCCGACAAATGCTCTTGTCGGAAACAATAACTTGTATCTGAAATGAAAGCTGTGAGGGTAACCTTGGAACATGGTCATCCAAGTCAAAGAATATCAAATTCATATCGGTAGGATTGATTCCACCTATGGCTTTCAACAGATCCCTTCGTTGCGCAGGACAAGACTGAAGGACTTCAAGGGCAGACATCGCTGAAGGTGCTTGGGCCAGATCTTCGACAATGCTATAGTTCTGGGCCACATGAGCATGAGGATTGAATGCCGACTTTTTAATGACACCTTTTGGAGGTCGTAAGACTGTATCAATATTTGGTCGTTTGAGATGAAGAGGACTGTTCGTAGGTGGATTCGGCGAAGAGAGTTGTACCAAATCGGGAGGTAAATCATCAACCCTCTCCTTAGAAGGATTATAGTCTTTATCTCTAGTGGTAAGTGCAACATTGTCTTTCTTGGAATCACCGGTGCACATCAAAACATAAGAGTTTTTAGACGTAGAGGGTTGGTCATGGATGACCAACGAAGCCTATTGTTGAGAGGGGAAGGGTTGAGACAAGACTGCCGACGTAGAAGGTTTCGATGTTCCTTGAAGGAACTTGTTAACCTCGACACGTCTCGGACAATCCTTCATGTAGTGATCGTCACCACAGATAAGGCAAGGGTAGCATGGTTTGCGCTTATCCCAGTCTTCAACATGAGGGGATTTGATTTTCTCATTCGGATTATTGTTTTTACTCTCCTTATTCTTTCCTCTCCCTTTCTTATATTTGTTCTTACCGATCGGCGTAGATTGAAAAGCATTCACTTCAGAGGTTTTACCGGCGGGAGGAGCAGGAGACGGAGCACTTTGAACATTAGAAGGATTGGATTTTGGGGTTGTAGTTGAAACAGAATGTGAGTGGGTATGAGTGGTCCCAATCACACCATCAGCTGCATGCGAGGAAACTGGAGCAGTGGAAGTGCTGGAAGTACCAGGATGAGGTAAATCAGGTAATAGGGTGTAAAGTGTTCCCGTTTGCGAATAAACGAGATCAAGATACTGAGCGTGAATTATAGCCCGCTCTTCTATAACAACACCACCCATAGCGATGTCTTTACCAATTTCATTCACGAAATATTTCATGAACCATTCTTCCAGTAACTGATCAGGGAGTTCAAGTTTAATGAGACGTCGCCTCCTTCGCCACTCATGAATATGATCAGATATATGAGTGCTAGTATTTTGTTTGAAGGAAGTTAAAATCTCAGTCCCAGTATCGTAATGGATCGGTAACTAGTAATGTGTGAGGAAAGCCATAACTAAGGTGTTAAAATTAGAAAAGAAACCTCATGGTAACTCAATGTACCACTTCGCAGCCGAACTGGTAAGGGTTCGTTGAAAAAGATGTAACTGAATGGAGTCATCCATCAGTGAGTTGGACAAACACCATAAATGAAAAGTCATGACATGATTAGTCGGGTCCTCTCCCACCTTACCATCGAATTTCAGAATATTCGATGGGAGTTTAGCAGGAATAACAGGCCATTGGGGAGAGTGACGAATAGGATCATTGAGAATCCTAGTCAAATCTGGAAAATCCAAAGTAGCAAGAAAAGGCAATTGTCGGTTTACTTGCGGGTACTAATGAATTTGGGGTGGAAGCTCCGTTGGCAGACCAGTAGGAGCATAAGCAGACTGTCCATAGAGGGAAGCTCCGGGTTGGTTTGGTGGTGGCTGGATAGGGTAGTAGCCCCAAGGATTAGAACCTTGAGTTTGAGTAGGGACCTAAGGTTGGAAAGTTTGACCCGAACCCCAAATAGGATTAGTCACACCTGGATATGGTTGGCCTACAAGAGGGATTGTTGCTTGCCCCCCAGCAAGAGGTATGTTTCGTAAAAGCTGTTGCCAATACTGGGCCAACTCAGGAGGTATGTTTTGCCCAAAAGGAGAGGTTGGTCCCCCTACCATAGGTATAATCCCCCCCAGGAGTTGTGTACCAACCATAGGTTGTGTGGTAACTGTATTATGTCCCTGAAAAAGAAAATGAATCATACTACCCTGTCCACCAACTAGAATGTGCAAGTTTGGTGCAACAATTGTGATAGTGCTACTAGTATTAGGATTTCCAGTAGGAAACTGAGGGAGTGTCGGGATGAAACCGGGAATAGGATGCCCAGGAAACTGAGGACCACCTGGAGAACTAGCTGGAGTCTGTGGAGGTGTTGGATGGGAAACATTCAACAAAGGATTCAACGCATGGTAACCAGAGGGTAAATTCGAGTTGACCTCAGGTATTCACTGGGTGTTGATAGGGGAAAGAGTAGTTGCAAGAATATCGGTTGGGACACTCGTAGTATTCGCGAGATGGGCCATCTCGGGAGGAAGAACAAAACGATAAGTGGTAGTCTTTGGTGTATTTTCTGGTTCAGGAGACACATGAGGGTTGATTTCGTAGACAGGCGGTGACTTAGTACCAAAAAGAACTCGTCAAAAATCACTCGACCAAAAAGGATCTTGGCCTACTACACCGTGAGAAGTCCCAACAGTTGATTCGGAATATGTAACAACGATTTCTTCAGAAGGATTTAATCATCCAACAGGCCGTTCACCACGACGAATGCGATAGTCCTCTATAGTATGGGTAATTCAAAAATTAGCAAGAGGATCAGTGGGTTCTACTTATGGAGGTGGTGTAAAAATGTCTGGGACGTCACTTACATCCATGTGTGGTAAAGTAACAAGGGGTATTTCACCCGGACGAGGAGAGTCCTCAGGGGTACCCTCAGGTGTTTCTGTATGCAAAGGTTGTGAAGCTTCTGGATGTTTCGGGGACAAACCTTGCATCCTACGTGAACGTCGTGGGGGAGCAATTGTAAACAAGTAACAAATTCCTCAATGAAAATCCTATGGTCAAATTCGAGAAACGATCAGCACACACTAGTAAACAAAACCTAGAAGCAATCACCAAGCAAACAATACCTTCTAATATCGAAGCCACTAGTTGGTGATGAAATCCAATGTCGCAACAACGAGACGAGAAGAGGCGGGGATAAGGTGGAAAAGTTACGTTGACGACCTGCTTAAGAGACTTACGCCCTGGTGTAAGCTCCCACACATAATCATGGGTATACCCTCCAAGGAGCTCGAGTGAGTTTGATCAACGTCGATTCCAGGTACCGTGAAGACTTTCCCCTCCATAGTCACCTTGGGTAAGAACCTAGAGAGATAGGCCACTAAGGTCACCACAGACAACAGTACAACCTGGGGAAAAAGTCATCAGTCCAATCCACACGCAAGGGCAGGGTATCAAGCCCGAAACCAACTCAAAGGCTTCCACTCATAATTGTGGGTATACCTCGGAGTGATCCCCGTAATACGTGCAATCT